>JAXQQM020089871.1:0-34467 GCA_034641835.2 Pinus albicaulis | reverse complement strand
AGAAATCTAGGATAAGAATTTAGTCATATAAACAGGTAAAATTTACTGATGACTAACACCTTTCTCCTCTGATTTCGACCATTTCACACAAGACCAGTGATGGGAAACGCATTAGTTGCCTGCTTCTATATTATGTTGCTTCTTTAGTATAGGAACCTCAACTTGTTAGGTGGTATGCCATTTTTTTGCGGGAGTTTTGTACAGCCTTAGATAGATGTCATGCTCAGGCACAAGGGAGGGTCAACTTCCCTTTACTTCCGATCTATTTTTTTTAATTTTTTGAGAGGTTTCTAGAGACGAGGCCTAATTTTTTTCTACAGCCTCGCAAGCCAATATTGCATGCATGGATGCACATGTGGGGACAGATGATGCCCAAGATGGGCGAGACTGAACTTTTCGTGAGGATATCGCATGATGCACTGGAGTTGCTAGCCAGTGTTGAGGATCATCCCTTCGTTATGGTCCCCTCTCCTTATGCTGGTTTGGATTGGAGAGGGTGTGCCAACATCCTCTTCACAAATGATGAGCCGCTGAATGATAGAGGTAATATTACTGTTTTATTTAAATTTATTCTAACATGTTATTTAACTTGTTTTTATTAAATTGTGTAATGAAATTGTCTAATTATTGTTGTGTACTTGTATATATTTTGCAGACATTGGGTCTTTTGATGGCAAGGACATGCCAGCGCCACCAAATGATCCAGGTGTGGATCCTAATGACAATCAGGATATGTTAGATGTTGATGATCATGAGGTTAGTGCAGAGATACCTGCTCCTGTCGGTGTGGAAGTACCGCCTTTTGATAGGTGTGGTAGGCTTGATAGCAGATTCAGGTTGAAGTTGGGTGACCAACTCTGTGCATTGATTGTTGAGGCGGGAGTCAAGCCCGATACTATGAGAGACATACAGGCTTATGGTAGGTTGTTACATATGTGGAGAGGCATGTCGCATGACATGTACAGCCTGATGTGACATATCGTAGGAGCTACGACCTTAGTTACGTGGTTGAGTAGGACCATTGCACATTATAGGCATGGTCGAGATGCAACATGTGAAAGAAAGTCTGCAAAAGGCGACGCATCATATGATGATAATTCACCTCGCACCACACCAGATGAGAAGCCTCCACTAGCATCAAGCAACAGTCATCATGGAGAGTAGGTTGGAGCATCGGCCACGTCTATTCAATAGCCTGCAGCATCCAGCAGTACTCATGATCATGAGAAGGCTAGACCATAGACCATGTCGAGTCATCACGATGAGTAGTTGATAGTTGATCCTGATCAGCATGAGGCACCAGCACCAGATTAGCATGCATGTGATGATCAGCATGTATCTAAGCTTTTCTAGGTTACACCATTGATTGAGCAAACCTCGACTAGTACTGTTATTGATGATGTACCACCAGCTGATCCATGATATCTTTTACATTATTCAGTTATATATATATATATAGATGGTCCATATATTTTATGTTCATGTTGCAGTTGTACTTAATTTACATGTTGGTTATCATCATGATGTGTTTATTGTTAGGTCATGTGAGATATGTTCATTTAATGTGCAGCTTGCAAATAGATGTGTATGTGATAGCAGTTATCTCACATGATGTGCATATTTGATGTTTGTGTTGTGATGAAGTTATATAATGCTAATTGTGTTTTGTTATATGATCATGATCACGATGATTTTAGTGAATTTGAATGTATTTTTAGTCAAATATGATGTTTTTACGATGTTTATCATGATCGTGATGTTTATTAATTAATTTAATATTAAATGATAATGATATGGTAAAATTGAAATATTTGTAATTATAATTGTATGTAAAATTCTAAAATTTTAATTGTATTTGTATTAATTGTAATTTTAATTGTAATTGTAATATTTAATTTATTGTGAAATGATTGTAATTGTAATTGTATATATGTAAAATTTTCAAATTGTAATTGTAATGGTATATATGTAAATTTGTAAAATTGTAATTGTAATTGTAAATTTTAAATTTGTAAAATTGTAATTGTATATATGTAAAATTCGAAAATTGTAATTGTAATTGTACATGAAATTTTAAAATTCTAATTCTAATTCTATGTAAAATATTTGTAAAATTTAATTGTATTACTGTGAATTGATTGTAATTGTAACTATATGTAAAATTCTAAAACTGTAATTGTAATTTTAAGTGTAATTGTATGTGAAATTGTAAAATTGTAATTCTAATTCTAATTATAATTGTATGTAAAATATTTGTAAAATTTTAATTGTATTAATGTGAAATGATTTTATTAAAATTTTTAAATTTGTAAATTTGTAAAATTTTAAATAATTGTAAAATAATAAACCTATAGTAATATGAATTATTGTAACATAATAAAGTTTAGAAAATAATGCAAATAAATTCATGTACTTCTGAATTATCATTATTTTATTATGATCTTACACACAAAAAACAACTTTATACAGTACACAATTATTTTTTAGATCAACATAATTAAAAATTATCAAGTGAAATATTGATTTAACATTAACACAACCCAAATTACCAATTAATTCAAAATACATATTATAATGTTTCGAAAACCCCATCTTAAAAAGTATAAATATTGATGAAATAACACATGTACCATATCATTCTCGGTTCTCATGATCACCCTCATTATGTTCCAGCTCGCATGGCATGATAACACTATTGTTCTCAAAAATATGTTTTGATCTAGGGTCATGTCTCAATACGAACCACCAATCCCTATCCAACACATCTGGTTAAAAAAACACCTGGTTGCAGTGTTTGGGGAAAACATAGGGCTCCTTAGCTTCATCCCATATCTTTCTAGAATTGATACATATCAACCTACTATCACGATCTTCCTTTACATTATTATGATCAAAGGTGTCCCACCACTGGCACCTAAAAATAACACATTGGAAAGAAGAGAAAGCCACTTCAATGATCTATTGTATCTTTCCGACGTAACATAACATCCCTCATACGAGGTTTTGATCACGGTGGCTAGATCGACTAGATTGATGAAACTCGACTTCCACTCCATAGTCTTGTGCATTGTTTCTAGCATCGACATTTTATGTGTGAAAATGTTGTCCATATGCCCACATAGATGGGAACAAATGCACCTATTATAAAAAATTTAAAAAAATCATAGTGTCATGTGTCTTATAATAACCCAACAGTTAAAATATGAAATATATATGTCTTATAAGTTTCAAATTTACATATAAATTAAATAGATTATTACTAAGTTGCTACACCCAATCCCTACGTTTAGCGCATCATCTTCAGCACGTGGGTAACGACCGGTTGCATCATATTTCTCTCTGACTTGGTCAGCAACCCAACTATTGGGGCATATTTTTTGGCATATTTTCTTTTAAATGATCGTGATAAGGCACACTTATACCATTTAACCGTCTGAATTATTTCCTATCACTATCCCATTTCATCCTCTTTCGTTCGTACAAAGCGACCCACAGTTGTGTCACTTCAGAATTGTCAAGAATGAGTTTATTGATTGCTTCAATTTCTGCATTCGCTGATGAAATCAAACTAACATTATATAGTAAAAAGAGATCAAAATATACAATATATCAAAGTTAAACATGAATATTTACTTTGTGTACATTTGAAAAATTATAAGTCGCTTACTCTTTATCAAGCGCTTTTTTCCACTCGTTTGGACCAACTCCCCTTCTCTTTTGTCTTCATCCCTTTCATCATCCCAAATCACTGCACTTGGTCTATTTTCGATCTGCTTGATGTACTCACTTCATAACATAAAGACTCATACGATATTTACCCCTCTTCCATAGACCTCTCGGGTTTTGCCCTTTGTCGAACAAAACCTTTCAATTTCTTAATGTACCTCTCTAAGAATAACATCCAATGATAAGGAACCACCCCAACTAATTCAAACTCATCTACTAGGTGGATTAGAAGATGAACCTACAAGTCCATGAAACTCTTTGTTCGTTCCTTCTCAAACATACAAACAATATCAACTATCTCTTTACGCCATTGTGGAATGCTAGCCACATGAATCTCCTTTGACATGATCCAACATAAAAATGTAGATAATTTATATATGGCACATCCTAGGTCTTTACGGAATTCATGTTTCAGACACCCACGTATGAAAAAGGGATAATGACACTGCAAAGTTATAAACACATGCAATAATATACAAAATTAGTTATGTTTTATGATCCCTGTATGGGATAAAATATATTAATATAAAAAATAATAAAATGATCATGCTTTTGACATTATACTTACTCTTAGAAGATTCATATGGTCATCCGATTTCAACCCCAACAAATGGTCATCCACGGTGAAGCAGCGCCGTAGTGAATACTCGTATGAAGATGACACCCTCACGCCCATAATAATTTCCTTTGCCAAATAAATATCTTTTTTTTTAATTCATTGGACATCACCTTCTTTGAAATACCATGAATTAGAGGGACCAGCACCTACCTCTGATCCTGTACTTTATAGTCATGTTGGCCAATGTTTCTTTTTAGTTTTTGAAGTAATAAGATCTTTCCTAACAACCAATGTGTCACTTTATTTCAAGGATATGTTCCTCCATAAAGAAGATGAAACATTTTTAAATATATGCATGGGATCTAATAAGTGGGTTATCTTAAGATGCTCCCAATATGGGAGGTTATAAAATATATATTTACTTTTCATCCCAATGGGAAATTTCTCAACACAAGTGTCGAAGAATTCTAGATCATCGAACATAGGTTCCCATTTGAATCGAACATTTCTATTAACTCCTTCTCCTTCTCTCTCTCATAAGCTCTAAGCCATTCAACTGGTGTCATTATTGGAAGCCTTTGGGTTCTCTCTTGTTTACCATTGAAAGTGAGTGCTGCTCTTATATAAGACTGTTATTTTGGGAGGAATACCCTGGAGAAATAATACAATGGCTTTCATAGGTCCTTGGACCATCTAGCTTTTAGAGAAGGTCCACAACAAATACCCTTTTTTTACAAGACCTGCGAGATAATTGTATACAATTAATATGCATGGCACATTAAAGATTCATGAAGATCAGAAAAATTACAAAGAATTAAATAACTAATATGTGAAAGAATATTGTTATGTATATAAACAAATCAATAAATTAAACATGGAATTTACTAGAGAAAAATCCTGAGCCTGGATAATCCTGTGTCATGTAAGCACATATGCCATACAACGTAAAACTCCTCTCTACTGCGATGGGTCTTGATACATCATATAAATTTATCCCATCCCAAATTCCTTCAATTCATCTACCAGTGGTTGTGAGTAGACATCCATATTCTTCACTTGTCTTCTACCAGGGACTATGAGAGCCAACATAAGATGTTCATTCTTCATAGACAACCATGGGGGTATATTTTTATTGATCACTACTACAGGCCAAACATAATAGTTGGTGTTCTGGAGGGAATATAGGTTGACACTATCCATGGCTATGTTGAGTCGTAGACTTCGTACTTCATCCTTGAATTTTTCGGGCCATGTATTCTCTATATGCTTCATGGCTATTGAATCATTTAGGATTCGCATAACTCCCAACTCAATTCTATGTGAAAAATCCCATCCTTGCAACATAGATAATTCTTTGCAATGAAAGAGCCTTTGAATCCTTGGGATTATATGCATGTGCCTCAATATCTTAAAAGGAGGACCAGTACGTGATTTTTCCTTCATTTTTTATTTTTCATACATGTCATGTCCACATTTCGGACATATTTCTTTGTTTGAAAATTCTCCTCTATATATAATACAATCATTTGGACATGCATGATATGATATGTGCTCAACACCCAACATTTTCAACAATTTATTTGCCTCTTTGCAACTACCGGGCAAGACATTATCACTCGGAAGAACCTTATCTTTGAATAACCTGTAGTTGGTGATCATGGAAAGATATAATAATAAATGTACATTAATGTCGATAGAATTATTAACGTTCATAAAATTTACCATTTTTAATGTCAATTATGTACTGATTATATTTCTCAAATTTATATAAGGGAGGACTTTATGGTAACTTACCTCAAAATTCCCGAGAAACATGCATTCAAAAAGCCAAAATTTGCTTTCAAGTTGTACAATAACATCATTTTCCCCAACTGGGTAGACTTTGACTCACCGCCAGGTCCAAAGAGAGGGGTGATGGAAGCAAATTTAAGGCTTTCAAAAAAAGTGTCATCGATATGAGCATCATCCCCTAGCTAATCATCATTTTGGAATGCATCTAACAACACTGTCTCCAAGGTAGTTGTATTCCTTAAGTAATCATACATACCAACCTCTATTTGATTGCCTCCATTTCCAGCTTGTGAAGAACTACTATTGCTGTAGTCATTCCTAATTGGTAAATCTGGACATATCGGGAATTGAATCGTCGGTTGATTCAACCATTCTTGGTATCTTTCCTCTTTTATTTTTTCTCTTAATTCAGTTTTCTCTCAATTTGACATTGTCGTGGGGTGCAACGGAAGATGGTAGGTAGGTTTCTCATCATCACTAGAATACTAATAATTAAAAAATTAAAAAAAAAATTGAACATTATTAGTACAAAATATATGATATCAATTAGTAACCATGTTGACAATATTGCATGATTAATTGGTTTGACGTTGAAATAATTACATTAATCAATATACCAAACAATTATAATTATTACCATCATTGTCCCAAGATTGTGGCTAGAAGATGCAATAATTTTACAATTGGCAAGGTGAAGTGGCTATCCATTTTCATCTACCAAATGGGCATTGCGGTATGCTGCTCTTGATAAGAACTTCTGACGATTTGGAGCTGTTTGAATATTTTGTGCATCTAAACTTGATTCTTAATCTGCATGAACCTGCAAATTTGTATACATTATAAATTTAATTAAGCTGTGCATGATTGACATGGATAAAAAACATAAATTCAAGTAGATAATGAAAATATCAATAAAATATGAAGTAAATATTACATCTCGAGATGGATAGGGAGAACTCCACGATGGAATTTGGGAAATATTATGGAATGAGTTGGATTTTGAAGAATTGTCCGTTCGATATAATTATGATATTTTCTCCCTGCATTTGAGAAAAATCAACAATAAACTTTGGTGCACACACCTAAAATTAATTTCGGTGCCTTAAAAACAGACTTCTTGTTATCGGTGCTAATGTACAGAAAACTGCACCATTGTGCAGGCACCGATGTGTTCTAGTTACTGCACACCGGTGCCGTGTTATCAATGGATGCATCAGTGTGGTGCTATTAAGTGACACACCGGTGAAGAATAACCACAAATAAAATAAGCGCAACTGTATTTTCTTTAAGGGAAAAAAAGTTGTAAATTGAAAAATGGGCGACAAAATATTTTCGAAAATCTAATTTCATAAAACAATTTTTTAAATATTAAACACTTTTCATTATTTCACTATTTTTTCAGAAAAAATCAGCTAGAGATTTGCAGGAGACACACCTAGAGCAAGAGAGCATGAGAGCAATGTGGAGCAGTGAAATACGTTCGAACAGAAATATTTAGACAATCATAATTCCAAACCTCTGGTGATTCAAACCCTGTAGCATAGAATTTCAAATGATCTCGTGATTAAAGTTTATTGCTTTTTTACTTTTTTGTAGTTTTTTTTACACAGTAAGAAAAAAAATCAATGTGTTTTTCATTTTCAGAAAAAAAAAAAAGAAAAAAGAAAAAAATAAGAAGAAGAAGAAGAAGAAGAAGTCCATTTTTACCCCAAACCCTACATTATTTATGTTTTTTCCCTTTCTTCTCCTTGTTTTTGTGATTTTAGAATTAGGGCTTTTCATTCTAGATTTATAGGGTTTGAATTGCTATATATAGGCCTAAGACATCCAACCCACAGGACGACTTGCATAGTCAGATTGCAATCCATGTCGGCCCTTGCGTGAATTTTTAAAAAATAGAATTTTTTTTATTGTTGTGCACGGCGTAACCTAGTGCACCATTTTTCTGGATTATTCTAGCACACCGTGAAAGTAATATGTGATAAAAAATCTAAAAACATTTTTTTTAATCAATGCGCCATATGTAAAATAGGGCACTGGTGCGCTATTTCATTATGCCGCACTGCGCTCGTGCTGTTTCACCAAAAAAAAATATTTTGTTAATCAGTGCACCATGTAACATATAACGCACTGCACCGAGTCTCCTAGTTAACAGAGAGCACAATATGGTGGTCCCTTGTTTTCGCAGGGCGTTTATGCTACAAAAACTAACACTGGACGATTTTTATTATTTTTTCCATGTTAATCGATGTGGTGGTTAACATGTAATGCACGGGTGCTCCTTGTTGACACAGAGCACCGTACGATGTCTTATACTATTTTGGTAGTGCATTTATAATACCACTACACATCGACGTCGGTGCGTACAACATGAATGGCGCACCGGTTTCTTGAGATTTTTTTTTTTTTACCTGAAAAGTTGACAATTTATTTATAAAATATATTAATGAATGATATGTTACATGTTTCATATTGATAAATAAATGGCTAACAAGAGATCAAGTAACAAAAACACTTCTAACACATCAAGAAAAGAAAAAAAGGCAATTTATTTGTAAATTCTTAACAAAAAAATATTATTTTTCAACTATATGTAAGTTTAACTAATATGTATTGTTTACTGTGTATCATGCAGAGCCACAAAATGGCGAAGCTCGATAAGGTTATTTCTGATCTAGGACTAGAAGAGCGTAAAATCTTGATGGAAAAATTGCAAAAGGATGAATCAAGTGAATGAAAAAATACTATCGATACAATATGAGTTTATTTTTTTAATTTTCATTAATAATATACTTAAAAATTATTAGATAACATGTGTCAAACAATATATTAATTCACATCTGTTTAATTTTCTACATGGACAAACAACTTAGAAAAGGAATGTTGTTCTAAGAAAAGAATAAAATAGAACATGCAAATGAAAATGAATTTCTCCTTAGCTCATCTAGAGTGGTGTTGGAGGTTAATGAAAGCGAGAAAAACTTTTACAAAAGTTTGAGGGATCTAGAGGAACGAATGTATAGACATTCTTTCCACTCACAATACAAAACTCAATCTAATGATTCCAAAAACCAAATTTTATCTAAACTACAGGAAGAGTTTCCAGAGAATTGGTCATTGATACATGTCAGACTTTTAATAGAAAAAACGTACAACAACAAAAAGAAGGAATGAAAAAGTAATATTCCTTTAAGTGTTTGTCTAGAATTATTTATAAACATCACCTTTTTTATATTTAATTTTCATATATCAATATAACAATTAAATATTTTATTGTCATGTTACATTTTCAGGAAGATTATGAAAATCTCAAAAGATGAACGAGCTGATATCATAAATATGCCAATAGGAATGTCCAAAAAGGTGTACAAGGAGATGGTCAAAGAAATGGACAAAATTGCATCGTAGGAGGAGTCATCTCAACAACAACGTGCTTCAAATGTAATATGTAATCATTGAATTTTTCTCTCATTACGTACAATAAATAAACAATTTAGCATTAAATATTAATTTTCAAGTATTTTCTTGCAGAAAATAAAAGAAAATGGAACCCATTCAGCACATAAAACATGACGACAAGGAAGAAAAGGGTTGATATCTAAGTGCATGAGTAATAGTTACTTCCTTATAATAACTCAACAAGATTATAAGTTGTTTTACAAAAATCATCATTGAATGTCTTCAAACAGGTGCTACCATACAAAGAAGAACCATCAGACAAATAGATTGACATTGGGTTAAATATGGGTTGTGAGTATATGTTGGCATATTAGAAATTAATTGTGGAACTTGTAAGCATATATCGATCTTGTTTTACTTAGCTCCGTCTATATTTAATAGAACAAAAAAAACTTTTATATTAAATATATGATTTGTTATGGGGTATAAAACTTGCAGGAACCAAAGTATGGAACTGTGCCAACAGATGAAATCTTGAAAGATGGCACACTACATGGTTTTGAAAGAATGTGTATAGTTCATGAGACAATTGTTGCTATGGTACGTCATTTCTTTTCGATTTACAATGATTTATATTGTTTAATATTGCAATGTTCATTATTCTCACCAATGTAGATACACTCATTATAGTTTATTTTTATGTTATATGGAAGGTGAAGAAAAAAAAAACAATCAACATCGTGAAAAAAACATTCCTGAAGATAACCCAAGTCATGGAAGTTGCTCTAGCAATGACAACAGTTCAAGTGAAGAATCATGATCACAATGTTTGGATATCAAACAAGGTGTTGTATTTTTTGAAATATTTGTCTGTGAAATCCGACATTTTGTTTAATGTAATGGACATAGTGTCTCAAGCGAAAGACAAAGGGATACCAATAAATGTCCCATTTTGTATGACAAAGACTATATATATATATATATATATAGAGAGAGAGAGAGAGATATGTTTTAATTTATTCTATTGCGTTCTCCATTGTTGCTATGAAATGTAACACCATTGATTTAATGTATGGATGATTAAATATTATAATGGAGAGATGTGAAATTTGACGATATGATATAACAAATTAATCCAAACATCACATTCAAATGCACTAATAAAAATTTAATTTATATGAACATTGTTATAATATATGTGTCATCTTTTGATGAATAACAAATTTTTAAGAAGCACAATAATTATGATATGATATAAAAAGTTAATCCAAACATCACATTCAAATGCATTAATAAAAATCCAATTAATATGAATGTTGTTATAAGATGTGTCAACTTTTGATGAATAATGAATTTTAAAAAATCAAAATAATTGTACTGTCACAGGTCGATGTTCTAAAAAATACAAAATGAAAACTTGTGCATGTCAATTACTGTACACCGGTGCATTTGTATGATACAACACACGAGTCAGTTTCTATGCCCTATAAGCACCGCACAAATACTCATACCAATTATAAATCTCAGTGCGTTTGTGTGATACCGAGCACCGGTGCATTAATGTGAGTCTACGCATCGGTGCATTTGTACGACATATGGGCATCACATAAATACCAATATGTTAGTTACTTTACACCGGTGCGTTTGTATGATACAATGGAACAGTGAGTTTCTGTGCCCTATAGGCACCGCACAAATACTAATACCAATTATAAATCTCAGTGCGTTTGTGTGATACCGAGCACCGATGCATTTATGTGAGTCTACGCATCGGTGCATTTGTACGACATATGGGCATCATATAAATACCAATATGAATTAGAGACAACGGTGTGTTTTTCTGATGTTGCGCACCAATGCATTTCTATAACTCGATGTACCAGTACATTGAGACGACCTATGGGCACTGCACAAATCCCAAAACCAATTAGAATGGCCTCGTGCATTGTATCACTAACACTGTGCCCCGGTGTGGTTTTATACCTTGACGGCTGAATGCATGCACCTCCGACCGCCCCAGGCCACCTTCTAGATGACAAGCACTGGTGTTGAAATTCTATTAAAAGCTATACCAAAACCTCCGTAACCATAAAAGGATGTTGTAGCAAATGTGTTTTTGAAAATTTTGACCTATTTTATAACATTAAAAACATCCTTTATAAACTCCTATAGAGGGTATTTTCCTTGTAGTGACCGCTACGCCTTGTTACCGTTGTCAATACCATTCGCACCACGTTTGCTCTCACTTGTCCGCTTCACTCAATCACATCCCCTCCCGCTAAGAAATTCGTTGCACCATAAAGGGTCGAGTTGTTATCCAACAGACCCATGCCACCTCCACACCACCACACCTTTTTTTAAGGCCAAATGTCAGCGTAACTGTAGATTTTACTCTGTCAGTTATTGTCAAACTACTACAGGAATTGAATTTTCAGTTATTATTGGAGAAAGTGTGCATTGTGAAAACTGTTTCCAAGGAGCCATTTGTTCATCAAAGAAGGGTTGTCATCACTCTGTGAATCGAATTACAGGGCTCCTTTAGACTGTTAAATCTCATTCACTATCCCCTTCTGTAATATCCCTTCCCTAGTGCTGATCCATAACAATTTCCCTTTCTTTGTTCCCCCCCTCTTTCATCCCATTCTCCATTGTAGGTTGTGAAAGAAGAATCATTGAAGAGATGACTCCAAAGCTAGATCAACAACCTTTTAATCCTATGGTCTACCCACAAGTGGACTTTGATCACTTGGCTCTACCAGACATAGACTATAAAATCCATGAGATAGAGTCCAACTTTGATTTATTTGATGTTTATTGCTCACTTGAGGACAAATTTCTTGACGAAGTTGATGACATTAGCCTATGGGAGACCCAGATTCCTCTTTATATCTTTCCAAAAACCCATAGTTGCCCAAAGTTCATTAAGAAGTTCTAAATCTATTATGACATTAATCAGAGGACCATAGTCACCCCAACAGAATAAATCTTGTTTTCCATCAATGCCTGATCCATCCAGCAAATGATGCAGGCCCCCACTCCTAAACAAGCGGTCCCTTTCTTGTATGAAGCCCTCAGAAACTGTTATCAAAAGCTTGACCCTACCAGCAGAGCCAAAACTTTGCAACTTTCTAATGCCCCTGATACCCCAATTCCTACAAAGAACCCTCCTTATCCCTCATCTATCTTTCTGATAAGACTAAGCACATTATGTCTGCTTTATCTTATTTATTGGGTTATCACACTGATCAGTGAGTAGATGAAACTGTGATAGGTTTTTTGTCCACTCTTTCCCCAAATGATAAAACCATAGTGATGTTCAACTATGCTCAGTTTCTTACAGAGGCCATCGATGAACAGTTTTTAAGGTTTGATATAGAGGAGGTTTTCAAATATTCCTCTATGTTGGTATATATGTTTTTCCATTTCTAGTACATAAGGTTTCAATTTCGGATGACCAAGGTAAATGAAGTTGATGAGCCTCAATCTGTCATTTTCTGGACCACCCTGCTATTAATAGATGAGAAGGATTATACATACAAGGATTTTGTGGATTTGTTTCTATACCCAACAATCAGCACACTCAGCAATGTAGCAGAGCCTAGGATAAATGAAGAAATCAAGAAAACCACGCAGCTAATAGAGAAAGTGAAGACAACAAATTGGTATTTATACCAAAATTACACAGAGATTCAAGTCTATGGAAATGAGCTAGCCCCTTACAAATTTCTGAAGTTCCTCTCCATGAGGGTCTTTGCACTAGAATAAATAGCAAATGATACATGAAAATGAGCTCCACTTTGTTTCTGCAAAGAAGAAGGCTCGATTCAAGATCAAGACACAAATTGTGCCTTTCATATGTAACAACAGTGTAGAAAAAGAAGAGGAAGATAAGATACTGAAAGAGATGGGTTTCAGCCACAGTTTCACTTGGTCTTATGACCTTGTAGGGATTATCTCTAGGAAAAGGGTCGAAATAGATCTACACCCTATGTTAACAAACACAAACCTTCAATTGAGAAATATGCCAATCAAACAAAATGGATGACTAACACCCTCCTAGAAGAGGAAGAACAAGTTTTCTCCACTCTAGGCGTTCAGACCCCAACACCACAAGAAAGGAAGAATGTAGAAGGTAAAGAAGACAAGGGAAAAGGGTAAGAGAAAGAGACAGGGATCAAAAGGCCAAGAGAGGATTAATCACCTTCAGTGATTGATACCTCTAGTAAAGAATTCAAACTAAGATATAAGAAGAGGGCTTGAGTTCATAAGGATATTGATCAAGGAGGAGAATCAGGGCAGTAAACAATAGTTCATATTGCATGTTGAGATTCAACAAAATGATGATCCTAATGAAAATTAAGCACCTACACTAGATGGGGCCCACAGGCTATTTTTAGGTGTATGTCTATTTTTAGAATGTTGAGAAATTTCTATTTATAGCAGGATTCTATTACATGAGTTTCTTTTTTTAGATTCATGGGAAAATTCTATTTATATATCGCATGTCTAAAAATAGAATGCATGTCGGTTATTATTATCTCTTAATAATAATTGGATAATAAATAATAATCTATTCTCTTGAAGCACTTGATTTCAGTTAACTGATGTGGAAACCAGTTGACTGAAGGAATTACAAGTTCTATGGTTGGTTGGTGGGACATGCAAGTGGACTTTTTTGTAACTGAGTGACACAAAGTTGTAACAGAGTTGGATGTGTAATTGTGTGAGTTGTAAAGTAGTTTAACTCAGTTAAGTGAGTTAAACTGAGTTGTGCTAGTTGTAACTAGTTGTAACTAAAGATACACTAGTGAGATATCACTGAATTAAATATTAAATTAATTCACATGGAGTGATCTCACATGAAATTAAATATTTACTACTTTTACCTACATGCATGTTAGATCCAGTGGAGACCTAATTGAGAGATAGGTGGAAGGGACAATTTAACTATCTGTTGTGACATTAGTAGGTGCACTCATGCAACCACACACACATTGTAGATGCCAATGAGGATTGTGCAGTCAAGGCAAGGAAGTATCTCATTCATTCAGTAAATTGATGCATGTATTAACCAAATTTTGTATGACAATGTGAGACAATTTTATATTGTACTGAGAGCTCTTGAATTAGATTTTTTGTATGAGATTGTTTCATGATCCATGATATATACATAATATATGATAGTGGGTTTTATATCTTTATGCTTTATTGGTAAAAACATCTGTGTTATGTGTGATTAATCTTTCTTCATGTGTTTGCAATTGACAATTAAATTTCCGCAAATGTTTTAGTAGAAGGATTATGTATTTAATAGTGGCATATAATTGTTAGATCGGGAGAATCCAGGCAATACATAATTGTATTAAAATTTCTACATGGTATCAGAGAAAATAAGATTGCAATATTGAAGCAGTAGCTGAGTTTGTTGATGGAAGCAATTCAAATTTTATACAAGAATTTCTTGGTGCGATAGTTGAGTAAACATCTAAATGGCTTTCAATGGTTTGTGGTTAGAGTATGGACTCGAGGGCAGCTCGAACTACATTGCATGGAAGGAAAGGATGGAGGCAGTGCTTGAAGATAATCTTTTGAAGGAATTCATTGACAGTGATGTTCCTAAGCCCACTTCGACGGATGCTGCACTACCTAAAGCATGGAAAAAGAAAGTAGCGAAGGCGAGAAGGATTTTGTTGGAAGGTGTGAGAGACCATATTGTCTCAAGCCTTCATGGGAAAGCCACTTCATATTCTATGTGGAAGGATTTTACGGATCTTTTCCAAAGCAACAGCGACCATAGGAAATTGGTGCTAAAGGATAAACTCAAAAAGGTCAAGATGGAGAAGGGCGATAGTATTCCTAAGTTTCTCACAAATTTTGTCCAATGTAGGGATGAAATTGAGAGTGTGGGAATCATGGTTGCTAATGATGACTTGGTGAGCTTGGCTCTCTTGGGACTTCCTAAGAGTTTTCATAGTCATCAAGACTCTGTCAACGGACGGGAAAAACTACTGGATTGGGAATGACTATGGTCGGATCTAGTGCAAGAGGAGTTCAGGCAGAAAACCAGAGATGGATCTTCATCAAAGCATGATGATGAAGAGGATTGTGCTTTGGCTACCAAGGCAAGGAAATGGAAGGGGAAGAAATTCCACTCAAAATATAAGGCTAAAGCAAAGAAGTTGGATTTTTCCAAGGTGAAGTGTTTTCACTTTCACGAACATGAGCATCTCGCCACTAACTTCCCACATAAAAAGAAGAACAAGAAGGTTGTTGGTGCTGCAGCTGGTGAGGCCCTTGCCTTGAAATTTTAACTTGATTTCTCTTTGATTGCATGCTTTGTTTCAAGCGCAATGGGATCAGTGTGGTATCTTGATAGTGGTGCTTCCTTCCACATGACAGGAGATAAGGAGATTTTCAGTGACTTGGAGGAGAAATATCTCCAGATGCACATAGAGATGGGCGACAATGGACAATACAGTGTGACCAAAATTGGTACCATTACCTTTGAGAGGGATTCAGGTAAACCATTTCTATTGAAATATGTTATGCATGTTCCAGGTCTGAAGAAAAACTTAGTCTCAGTGGTGATGTTGGAGGACATAGGCAATGACGTCGTTTTCAGCGATGGAAAATATTTCCTGCGACATAAAACATTGGTTCAAGCCAAGAGGATAGGGATTTGAGTCAATAATATATACAAGATGGAGGTAGAAGGTTCCGCTGCCATGATGGGAAAAGTGGAAAAAGTGGTGAGTCGAGATGAGGGTGAATTATGGCACAGACGATTGGGCCATCTTCATCATGGAGCTTTGAAAGTCATGAAGAAAATATCTATTGGAGTTCCAATGGGAACACTTTCTTAGTTAGATCAATGCAAGGGTTGCACCATGGGGAAGTATGCAAATTCCACCTTTCATGAAAAGGAGAACCATGCTTCGGTGATCCTGAAGAGAGTTCACACATATGTGTGTCAACCATTCTCGGTTGCTTCAAAAACAAAACATAGCTATTATGTTATTTTTGTTGATGAATTTTCTTGTAAATGTTGCATCTTCTTCATGCAAAAGAAGGATCAAACGTTCTCAAAGTTCTGTTAGTTTAAGACATTGGTTGACAAAGAGTCGAGGAAGCAAGTGAAGGCTCTATGGACAGATAATAGTGGAGAATACATCTCAAATGAATTCAAATACTTCTGTAGCAAAGAAGGAATTCGAAGAGAAATCATAGTGCCTCATAACCCATAGAAAAAGGGGGTCATGGAGAGGAAGAATAGAACGATTGTGGGTGTTTCATGAGGGATGTTGCATGATTAGGGCCTACCAAGCACTTGTCAGTGGAAGCATGCAACACTACGGTTTATGTGCAAAACTGTTGTCCTCATAGAGTACTTGGCATAAGTACACCTGAAGAAGCTTTTACTCGTAAGAAACTAGATGTTTCTCACTTTAAGATTTTTGGCTCATCTATTTATGTGCATGTGACCAAGAACGCCAGGAAGAAGCTGGAGCCGACTGCTGAAGTTGGGATATTTGTGGGATACATAGAAACACCCCATAATTATTGTGTGTATTTTCCAAACAGTCAAATGACTATGGTGCGATGGGATATAAAATTCAATGAGGAAAAGTCCATGAAGTTGTCGCTTGAGAGGGAGCTAGACTTGCATGCAAAGGAGGAACTTTTGGTTCCCAAATATGAGTCTCTAGATGTGGATCAGCCACAAGAGGAGGTTCATGGATTGGAGGAGTCCACTCACGTAGAGCCAAAAATTAGAATTGGAAGAAGGTGTACCACAGAAGCTAAGAGGATGAAGCTTGATGCGGCACAAAATGTAGGAGTCCCTACTTCAAAGCACAAACAGAGACAGTCTCCTAATCAATTCATTGGATACATGGATCTCATGAGAAAATTTATTGTGACTGAGCCATATTCCTTTCAGGAAGCAATGTGGGATCCCACATGGGTAGATGCAATGGTGGAGGTGTATGACTCCATTGTGATAAATAATTCTTTGGAAATTGTTCCAAGGCTAGTTGATAAATTAGTGGTAGGTGAGCATTGGAAAAGGTATGAATTTTCCATGTATTTCTTTATCTTTTTCCTTTAATCATAACTCCTTTATATTCTATAATGGTAATATATTCAAGAATTATAATAGAATTAAGGAGATTAGTGATTGTTGCAAATTGATTAAAGATTTTCTTTTCTTATATACAGAAAATAGATGAAGTGGGAAGCCACCATTCGGGAGAAAAAGACCAAGCAGAGATAACTGTTGTCCCTTCAAAAAAAGGCCATATCCAGACAAGAAGGTCGAAATCGGAGTGCACAGTCAAGGAAGAGAAAGGAACAGTGCGGCATCAACGCAAGAAGACAAAACGATAACTGAAGATAGAAAATAGAGCGAATCCCTCAGGATCTCTCAATCCTGAGGGATCGCTACTCAAAGCTTATCTGTATTTCTTGTTTCGTCCGTTGGATGTTATAAAAGGACAGCGCTTGTAGAAATCAAACATGTATGATGTATTATGATTATTCAAATTTCCTGTTGTATTTTCACGATTGCTCATCGACTCTCATTGGTTAAAACAGAGTGCGATTGCTTGTAAACTATGTTACATATGATTAATATATAATCCAGTTGTCATTCCATTATTTGATTCTCGAGTAGTTCGGCGGTGCTTCACTAGCAGCGAAGGGCCTGGCCCTGGTGGATCCACTTGCTATATGTACCATTACTTTCCAATTCCAGTCGTGTGATGGTTTGCTTTAGTTCTCATTTCCATTAGTCGCATTGCTTCACAGTTTCCCTGTTTTATAGCTTACTGTTCAATGTTTTATGAAATCGGTTTGTTGCATCAGTTGTGAGTGAATTGCGTTGCTATTCCTTTCCAACATAACAAGATTATTTATTCTTCTGTAACTTGTATTGTTATGCTTCTCAGATATAAAGTTTCGCTGTTCAGAATTTGTTGTTCATTTCCATTAAATAGCTTTGTTGTTCATTTCTGATAACTAGCTTTAATGTTTATTCCTTTCCTGTAAGTATTTGTTTTGCTTCAGATTGTTATTGCAGAGAGCATGTTTATTCTATTTCCATTAGCAGCATTATTGATTCAACTCAGTTATCATTTCCCATTAGTTGTTTATTGTGGAGTGTAAGATCATCAACTGTAAAGGACATTGGCTATTACTGTCTAAGTTCTCAGATTGAGGATCTTGTTTATGCTTGATTTCATTTACATCAGTTGACAGAGGAAAGAGTTATTACTACTGCATCCTTGACTGATAATTGTCGAGTGAGTGATTGGATTTTAGAGCTTTAAGTTTCATGTCATTACTATTAGATTTCATTTTCAAGCATCTGTTTACTCTTGTATTTGAAAACACTGTACTGCAAATTGGAGAGCATTACTCTTAGATTAAATTGCCGCCTCAGACTGAGTACACTCTTGAGATAAAAAGTCGTACCTGGATTGATAATTAATGTAGGGTAAATAGGAGTTAAAAAGACACCTTTTATACCTCAACATTTTGGCGTCGTTGCCGAGGAGAGTGTTGCTATTTAGAAAGAGTGATGTATATTTGATTTTCCCTGCTAAGGAAGAACTGGGTATTAAAAACGGAAGGTAAGAACCTGCGTAACGAACGAGGAACATGCTCGTTCACTTGCCCACTTCATAGCAGAACTGTGTAGACGTTTAAGGTAGGAATGAATGCTTGTGTTTTTTGAATGACTAGAAAATCTAATCAAAACAAAATTCCTCCCAGACCTGAAAAACCTAAGGGACCGGTGACCCTTGGGCGAACAACCTTTATCGACAACATCATTAAGAAAGTTGAATCTCAGCCATCAGTAGGCCCTAGAAAAATTGCTTCTAGACAACCTACTAGCTCCCTTCGGACCACAAAATCACCATCTGTAGCTTTTGTTGAGTTGCATAGCCAAACAGAAGAGACTGAGCAAGATTCTCAAAAAATTGAGAATTCTCGCCCAATTTCTTTACAAGAAGGGAACTCTAGTAATCTCCACGAAGGAGGAGGAGAAACAGGGGAAATAGAAGAACCAAGATCCCCTCTTGAAGTAATCCAAACACTAAGCAGCCCAGATAAGGGAAGTGTTGTCAAAATCATCGAAAACAAAGTTGAAGAACCTGAAGAACCAAAATCCCCTTGGATAATAGTGCAGCAAGGGACACTCATTATCCCAGACCAAGGAAGTGTTGTTACGGTCATCCCTACTCCTTCTAGTCAGCCTAGGAATAATTCCCTAGAAATCCCAGAAGGATATTGGCACATATTTGATCAAATGGCCCAGAACCAACAACCACCCCAAACTTCCACTTTGCAATATCCCATTGTGGACAATGCAGTTAATGCACCTATGAAGGCCATTCCTCTCCAGCATATTCCTACATTCCATGGCTTAACATCGGAAGATCCAGATGCATTTCTATTTGAATTCGATGTATTATGCAGGGGGTATGACTATACCACCGATCCCCAAAAGCTAAAATTATTCCCCTCCACATTAAAAGGAGCAGCTCTACGATGGTTTATGGGGTTAGGTGGAGGTGTTATAAATGATTGGGATCAGATGAAAGCTGTTTTTCTAAAGAAATATCAGGATTATTGTAGGTCCAGGGAATTAAAGGATGAAACATTTCAGATGACAGCAAAACCTAATGAAACATTGGAGGAATATGTAGAACACTTTCAATACAACCTCCAGAGATCACCTTATGCATCTTTACTCTTACCTGATAATGTGTTAAAAACTACATTAATTAAAGGGATGAAGGAACAATGGGTTGAAACATTAAACATCATGGGAAAAGGTGACATATATCAGGAAAATTTTGCTGACATTTTTATGTATCAGGAGTTCGAGAGGCAGCACAAGACTAAAACTAGCAGAACGTGACGTGATCACAAGGGATAGCAAGACCTCCGGTGGAGGTATAACCCGCACAGAAATTGGCAATCTACTAGAAGATTCCAAAACTGATATTCTAGGGACTCTGACAACATAGCTTGATACCATGCAAGCTAAACAAAAGCAAGCAGAAGTAGAACAAAATTTGGTAATATTCTGCCCCAGATGCAGAAAGAAACATAGCCATAAAGAGTGCCCGCTGGATACAGTCAAATTCTATGCCATCTGAACGAAAGATCACTCCATAGAAAGTTGCCCCTCACTCCCAGGATTGAAAGCAGTCTACAAAGAAGCAGAAGAAGAAATAGAAACGGTATACCTACTTAATCAGCGCCGTCAATGGTAGCCAAGACAAACAGGTATGCCCATTGATCCATCCTCTTATTTTTAGTCTCCTTAGTATAATGCTCAGCAATATAATGGAATGTGGCAAAATCAGCCACCCTTCTCCAGTTGGTCCCAGCAGCCATTTCCTACATCGCCATGTCCAAATCAAACCAATTGGCCGAACTTTCCTTACTGTCCACCATTTTGGAAAAATAATACATATCCAACACAATGGTCCCCCTCCACCTCGCAGAGTCAGACCTGGTAGTCGAACTGGCAAAGATCTAGGAATCAACTAGCTGGAACAATTCCTCTCCCTCCACCTACACTGCCAGCACCATATACATTGCAACAAAATCCCCATACCAACTTAAGACCGCAACTCCCAGCCCAACCCAACCCGAACCCTAAGAATAGGCCGGTTCAATCTGTTCAAATAATCGAAGCACCAGAACTAGAAACCGAGTTAAGGGAGTGCAACGACCTTCAACTAAGGTCTGGGCATATAATAGAATCAGAGGGAGATCAAAATGTTCAAGTTGAAAATCCGTTACCTTCAGAACAAACATTGCAAAAGGAGAATGTGGTTAGACAACAAACTCATAAGCAAGCAACCACCTCTTCTCCACCATTCCCAGAACGACTAATCATACCTCATCCTATAGAACATCCTGATTTTTATCTTCTGGGAGAACTGAAAAATTTGTGTATAAAAATCCCACTCCTCCAAGCTATCCAAGATATTCCCATTTATGCAAAGACCATCAAAGAACTATGTATAAGAAAGCCAAAGAGGAGAACAACAACTAACCCAACCGTCCAAGTAGTCGGCACTCTATCTGACTTACTATCAGGAAGAGAAGCACCTGTAAAGTATGAGGACCCAGGAAATCCTATAGTTACGATGCAAATCAATGGAAAATCATTTCCAAATGCCTTGGTTTATTTGGGAGCTACAATTAATATCCTAACAACCACCACTTGTCAAAAACTTGGCATTACATCATTAAATCCAACAAAAACCTTATTGGAATTGGCTGACCAATCGTTAGTCAAGCCAGAAGGCACACTACATGATGCAATGGTATCTGTAGACTCCTAGGAATACCCTGCCGACTTCCTGATTATTAACCCCATAAACCGGCTAGATGGACACCCTTTAATCTTAGGTAGACCTTGGCTGGCAACTGTTGATGCTTACATTGGCTGCCGACAAGGCAGCATGACCTTAACTAGAGGGAGTTATGTCAAGAATTTAGCCGTATACCCTCCAGCCCAGCCAAGCCTAATGATAATAAAAACAAAGAAACAGCATGTATCATACCTCATAGAAAACATTAGATCACCATTAACCATAGAAGATGCCCTCAACTTTAAAGACCAAATAGAGGATGACATCATTAACAGTTTCATTAACCAACCAAAAACCAGATCCCATTTGCAATGTCACATGATCAAGGCAGAATTTGATAATGAAGAAGAAGAAGATCCCCTGAAAGACATTCAAGATCAATCAATATCTACCACTTTTGTTTACAATAGTAAAACTATAGAAATTGAGCCAAGAAAAACTCTGAACATTAACAAAAATCTGATTGTTGAACAAGAAGAGAAGATGGTCCAACTACTGAAAAAATATAAGGGAGATTTTGCATGGGATTACCCAGACATGAAAGGAATTGATCCCCAGTTATGTACACACCACATTTATACAGAAAAAGATGCTAGACCCATTCACCAACCCCAACGAAGATTAAACCCTCATCTTAAGGATATTGTGAAAGCTGAATTACAAAAACTTTTGGATGTAAACTTTATTTATCCAATATCTGATAGCAAGTGGATCTCTCCACTAGTAGTGGTGCCAAAGAGGAATGGAAAGTGGAGGATATGTGTAGACTACAGAGAACTAAACAAAGCAACCCGGAAATACCACTTTCCCCTTCCTTTCATTGATCAGGTATTAGATACATTAGCAGGAAAGAAATTATTTTATTTCTTAGATGGCTTCAGTGGATACAATCAGATTCAAATTGCCCCTGAAGACCAAGACAAGACTACTTTTACCTGTCCTTGGGGAACATTTGCTTACATAGTTTTACCCTTTGGTCTATGCAGTGCCCCTGCCACATTTCAGAGGGCCATTCTCAGCATCTTTTCATATTTAATAAATGAAGGGCTTGAAGTATATATGGATGATTTCACACCTTATGGAGATGATTTTGAGCCAGCATTAGAAACATTGGAAAAGGTGCTGCAAAGGTGTATTGCCACCAGGCTCTGCTTAAGCCATGAGAAGTGTCACATTATGATTACTGAGGTACTCATCTTAGGTCATTATATCTCAGCAGCTGGAATACAGGTAGATCCAACTAAAATTTAGATAATTTTGTTAATACCTACTCCTACCACACAAACAGAGGTACGTAGCTTTCTAGGATTTTTTGGTTATTATAGAAGATTCATAGAGCATTATTCTCAAATAGTTGAACCTCTATACACACTAACAGGGAATTTTGATTTTATTTGGACAGATAAATGTGACCATGCTTTTGAGGATCTGAAAAATCTTGTATCAACAGCCCCAGTTCTAAGGGGCCCAAATTGGGATTTTCCATTCCAAATTTCATCTGATGCCTCAAACACAGCTATCGGAGCAGTCCTTGGGCAGGAAGAAGATAAAAAACCATATGCAATTTATTATATTAGCAAGAATCTATCTCCTGCTGAATTAAACTATATTGTGACTGAGAAATAATTTCTAGTTGTAATACATGCTGTAAATAAATTTAGACATTATATAACTGGGTATCCTGTATTTTTATATACAGATCACTCTGCCATAAAAATTTTAGCAAATAAACCTGTTACAAATGGTAGAGTAACAAGATGGTTGATTCTATTGCAAGAATTTGACATCACAATAAAGGACCGACTTGGAAAAGAGAATCCTGTAGCTGATTTTCTCTCACGAATGCCAAAACCAACGAACGCAGTAGTAGTCGAAGATCAGTTTCCAAATGAAAATTTGTTTGTTGTTACTTCCAGAACCCCATGGTATGCTGATGTTGCAAATTATTTAGCAGTAGGTAAATTACCTAAGCATCTAATGCCCAATGAATGAAAATAGATAGTACAGCGCAGTACCCAATTCTCTTGGATTGGGGGCTACCTATTTCATACAGGAGCATATATGCACATCAGAAGATGCGTCCGAGAAGACGAAATATTTGACATCCTGAAAGCATGCCACGACGGGCCATGTGGCAGACATTTCGCAGATTGCAGGACTAGTGACAAGGTTTTACAAATAGGCTATTACTGGCCTACAATTTTTAAAGATGCTAAAAAGTTTGTACAAGAATGTGATAGTTGTCAAAGGGCGTGACGCCCTGGACAGTCCGATGAAATGCCTTTTAATCCACAGTTAATAATCGAGCCATTTGAGTGTTGGGCGCTCAATTTTTTTGGTCCTATTAACCCACCATCAAATCAGAAAACATACATACTATTTGCAACAGAGTATGTTACTAAATGGGTTGAAGCAGAGGCACTTCTAAGAGCTACAGAGGACTCTGTAATACAGTTCCTTTTCCAAATATTTGTGTGATATGGCCTCCCAAGGGACATAATTACAGATGGAGGACCCCAATTTGTAGGTAATAAAATCGCTGCAACATTAAAAAATTACCACATTTAGCACAAAATTACAACCCCATACCACCCACAGGCAAATGGCCAAGTAGAGAGCATGAATAAGGTGATAGAAGCAATACTTACAAAAATAGTTGCATCACACAGACGTGACTGGGCTTCAAGATTGCCGGAAGCCTTGTGTGCATACCAAACAACATGGAGAAATACCACTGGGTATTCACCATATCAATTAGTATTTGGAAAAGAACCCATCTTTCCAATAGAATTTGAAATTAAAACATTAAGAACAGCCCAGGAGGTGGGTTTAAATTTAAATGAGGCCCAGGTCAGTAGATTACAACAAATCAATGAGTTATATGAAATTAGGCTCTCCGCCCTCCAGCACACTGCATTAATTCAACAACAGAGAGAAAAATGGCATGATGCCCTCATTAAAAAGAAAATCTTCCACGAAGGAGATTGGGCACTCCTATATGACTCCAGATTTCAGGATTTCCCCTGAAAACTCCAGACACGATGGCTTGGACCTTATGAGATACGGAAAGTGCATGAAAATGGCACCATTACATTAACTACCATTGATGGATCTGGACATTCTTTCAAAGCAAACGGTCATCGAGTATGACTTTACCACAAACCGCTTTATCGGGAATCCTTTTACCAACAATTACGGGGAGATTCTACTATGCAGATTCTTGCTAAGGAAGATAACTCCTCCTTAGCATTCATTCCCTGAACAATTCCTTTATTTTTGAAATTTGTACATAAGATTTTCTTTTAATTTTGCTTGTATGAACTATTTGTTATACAGATTTTATTTTTCGTGTTGTTCTTCTTAAGGAAAAATTGTTGTTCCTCTTAACGAACAGTAGCCGCTCCTCTTAACAAAGAATAGGAATCTTTTGTGCCTTTATTTTTCGTGTTGTTCCTTTTAAGGAACAGCAGTCATTCCTCTTAAGGAATAGGATTCGTTCCTCTTAATGAACAACATTGTTCCTCTTAAGGAACATCTCCGTTCCTTTTAAGGAACAGCAGTCATTCCTCTTAAGGAACAACACGTCTACTTGTTCATGTTTTTATTATTCCTTTAAAAGGAACAGCATTTCCGCTGATTGTTTTTTCTGTACATTTTAAAAGGAACAACACTTCCGCTAATTATTTTTGATGTTCCTTTTAAAAGGAACAACACTTCTGCTGATTATTTTTAAAAGGAACAACACTTCCGCTGATTGTTTTTGCTATTCCTTTTAAAAGGAACAGCATTTTTGCTGATTGTTTTTGCTGTTCCTTTTAAAAGGAACAACCCCTTTGCCATTATTTTTCATTTTTTGTTGTTCCTTCTAAGGAATAGCAGTTTTGATTTTGAGTGTTTTTTTTAAGCTGTTCCGCCAAAGGATCAGCATTTCTTGTTTTTTTTATCTGTTGTTTCGCTTAAGGAACATCTGTTGTTCCTCTTAAAGGACAGTAGCTTGTGTATTTTTATATTTTTGTTGTTCCTGTTAAAAGAACCGCAATTTTGCGTGCAGATGTTTTTTTTCTATTCCTCTTAAGGAACAACAGCTGTTCCGTCTAAGGAACAACACTTTTTTTTGCATTTTTCTTTTTTTTAGAGCAACATTTTGAGAATTTTTGTGAATTCTTCATGATCCTTTTAAAGAAAATATACAAATTTATGCAATGAAACAAAATTTAGAGGTTACTGGAATCAACATATCAAGGAGAAATTGTAATCTTTAAAGAAATTGATGTGTATTGATAAGGAAAAAAGGAAAGGACACAACTATCTATATCACTTTGTTGTCTTTATTTTCACTAAAACTAATTTGATTGATTATTTTTATCATGTTGGTTCTTCCTTAATCCTCGTAATTCTCTTTGACTCCTATTATTGAATAAGAATAAGGGCATATTTTCCTCTATTGAGATGTTCAGACTTCTTCCACCGTCCCTACTCTTAAGGAGTGTTGAGCCATCCTTTATACACAAATAGGTAAGTGCTATATAAAAGAAAAAGAAAAAGAAAAAATATATCTATATGATTACTAACAATTCTATGATATGTCAGATGGAGGATAGGGGGTCTCATCAAGAGCTAGCCTACCATGATCATAAGGAAGTAGTGAAGTGGCATTCCCACTATGGCCACCACACTAGGGATATGATCCAATGGGCAACTCAGAAAAATAAAAAGTCCTTGGAACAAGAGGTCTCATCACGAGCTGGCCTACCCACCTTTCACTCCTTCTTGGTGAATGGAATTGTGATTCATCTGGTTCCCAAGCCAGCACAATGGCCTCCATCATGACATCACAAAGCACTTTCCTAGGCATATATAAAGGATTATGGTTCCAAGGGTGAAAAAGAAACTTTGTCAAGGTTATAGACACCTGTGGGCAACAGAGCTCTGTTGATGGTATTGAAGTCATATTTTCACAAATCAATAGCAATTATAAACCCTTTTCTTATATATTTATCTTAATTTCAAATTAGATAATGCTCCTAAACCCATTTGTTGAACCTCTTATACATGAAATATTGTTTATAAATCAGTCATAATGGTTTAAGTGGATAATGACATCATATGCACTTTTATTCATGTTAGCTTTCCTTTTCCCTATTTATGAATCATTACATAGCATTTACATATCTATTCATGATTTCATAATATGCCTCGATTTCAGTAATTCGATAATTTATGATCATGTCATGAATATATACGACTGTTTTCCAGTATGCTTCTCCTCCATTTGATGGTCGAGGGCGGCCTATCATATTTCAGGGGGGTGTAGGTGACTTCCAAAATATGCCTGCATACGGGTCAATTCCCTATTTTCATCAGATCTCGGAAATAGCGAGTTTTAATGGTATTTTCTGATATGTAAGAGGTGCTGTTCCATTTCCATTTCTGTGTATTATTTTGAAACATTAATAGTGTGCAGGGTTTAGATGAAATGGGAGGGTGAGCAATACGTAGTGAACCTCAAGTACTCACAGTTTCTGATGCTTCATGAGAAATTTTGGAGAGAGCAGGGTGGATTACCTACCTTACACGACTACAGTAGCCCCATGAAACTGTGGCCATTGAATTTTTTCAGAACTTGCAGGAGAACTATTCCATAGTAAGACGAAGGCAAATAACAGTGAAAAATGCAGTAATTGATTAGGTGTCCAGTCTACCAGCAGTTGGACCTGTATGGACCCATAAAAAATTGAGACTTCAAGAGGCCATGAACATCTTTTAGGACGAAGGAAAAACCCTGATCGTCAAAGGAAAAGGGGTCCAGCCGGAAACTCTGGGGGTACCATAGGCATAACTAGCTAGAGTAGTGCAAAGATACATTACATGTGACGGAAGAAAGGATGTGGTAAGACCACGCCACCTCAAATTATTAGCAGTACTAAAACAAAAATGTGTTGTGAATCTTCCTACATATTTAAATTTTTTACTGCATGACATTGCTTTGAGCATAAAGAAATCCTATCATACACAGATGGTAGTAAGCCACCATTGTTTAATTCGACTAATATTTAGTTACAGTATTTCTCAGCAACAAACTAGTTGGGAAGAATTGTTATTTTCAATAGACAGGGGAACAACCTTACCTTCCTTGAAATGAAAAAGAATCACCAGCACAGAAAATAGAACTCTAAAATGCAGGCAGTCCTCTAGATTAAGAAGAAGCAGGGGAATGTTGGGAAACCTCCAGAGTAGCAGCAACCAACCCTTAGAATTACCTAGTTCTGGAGATGAGAAACCCCTGCAACTGGAAGGAGGAGAAAATCAGGAAGAGGAAGAAACTAAACAAACCAGTGAAGAAGAAAGAGAGGAAGCAAAACCTCTCGTAACCTCCACCATAAGTCCACCACAGAGTGTACTGCAGGAGGACAAATTGGCCCAAATTTTCGCCAATATGTGTGGGTATATGTAACCCCAGGGTCCGCTCAACCTCAATATTGAGGTAGAGCAATCATAGGAACATTCTATCCACAGCAAGGATACATCCGAGGAAATGGATGACGAGGAGGAGGCAGAAGCAGAAGCCCCTCAGGAGATAATAGATCAAACTAGTATTTCCTCCCCTCAGGAACCTAGTCAGGGTAACACGAACATTGAAGAAGTGTTGGAAACAAAGAATGTGGAAACAAGCGAAGACAAGGGCACAGTCCCGGAAGAACAAAACCCAGCTGAGCAGCCAAGTCAAGAAAAGGAAACAGTTGTTCCTCCCAAGAAAAATAAGAAGAAGACAAATGAAATTAAGCAGTTGCGAAAAGAACAGCAAAAGCTGCTAAAATTAGTAAAACAACTCGGACAGAAGATAAGGGTTCTAAAAAGGGGGAAAATCTCTAAAAGAACCCCCAAAACAAGTGATGCAGCCATCCAAATAGAGCCCCATAATACGAAGGCCATGGAGACTCAAACTGAGCCCATATTCATTCAGGATAGCAAGGAACAATAGGCAGTTGTTACAAACGCAGTTGCGCAAACTGAAAAATGTCCAAGTATGTAATAAAGATGTTAAGACGGAGGCACTTTCTTCTAGTAGTATGGCCAACAAAGAGACACAGAATGTAGGCACTCGACATTGTACTAAGAAATCCCAGGTAGATCTTCAACCCAAAAATGTTTTGATAAACAAAGACCCTGTTATAGAAAAACTCCGAGAGGATCTGGTACAGGCTTAGCGGGCTAGAGAAAAGCTCTAAGAAGAAACTGTTCCTAGGAAGAAATACCAAGAGTTACAGAAGCAATTGAAGGACGTCAATGCATCAGAGGCAGAAGCCTTCGATAAATGTCGGAAGTCAGAAGAAAAAGTTGAAGAGGTAAGGAATAGACTATGAACAGTCAGGAATCAAATGGATACTCTCTGTTCTCTATATACAGATGTTCTAGCATCTGGGTCCCCTGCGAAAAATTATGCTTTGTTTTTGTTAGAAAGATATTTGCAGTTAAAAATTAAAGTTGTTAAGGCAGGAAAACCTATAGAATTATAAACTGTAGATGACTTTATAAACTGCTGCAAACTCTATGGAGTAAAATTTCAACACTTACTCTGTGAATTTTATTTGCACAATTTTATATTGGCAGAGGAAATGGAGACAAATCCCAGTCCTTTTCTGGGTGATGTCCAATATAAAGCATTCATTTCATTTGCTGTTAGCCAGTTAAAATGGCTCAAGGCCTATAACACTTTTCAGAGACAAGAAAATGGGTTAGACCTTTGGGTTAGGGGTGAACCAAGACACCCATTACAATTATGGGCTAGGCAGAAAAGATTAATGACAAAGGAGGGCGTGATCCATACATTGGGACCCATCCACAAAGAAATCGTCCTGGATGGGGTAGAATATTTTTTGTCCATCAGAGACCAGACCGTAGTAGCAGCTAAACTCCGATGGAAGATTTCCAATCGGAATATTCAAGATAAAGAGCCATTCAATTATAAAAATTTTGAGTTATTTGCCGATCGCCTGGTTATCTATAGTAACCTCATCTTGAGAGAAGGCCCGTATTGGTTAGGTTGTAGATTTCGAAGCCCAATTATCTGGTATCCTGCAATAGACTATAAGGTCAAATATGAATTACCTAAAGGGTAGAAAAGGAATATTTTTGAAGTTTTAGCTGCAAATCATGGTTTTAGACCACCTAATGAAAAACCCTCTCCACCGTATTCTCTAACAGATTTACATGTAAACTATGGTTTTCATGAGGACATGAAAAAGGGTAAGCAGGGGGGTGTGTTGAGCATTGGAAAAGGTATGAATTTGCCATGTATTTCTTTATCTTTTTCCTTTAATCATAACTCCTTTATATTCTAGAATGGTAATATATTGAATAATTATAATAGAATTAAGGAGATTAGTGATTGTTGAAAATTGATTAAATATTTTCTTTTCTTATATACAGAAAATAGATGAAGTGGGAATCCACCATTCTGGAGAAAAAGACAAAGAAGAGATAATTGTTGTCGCTTCAACAAAAGGCCATATCTAGACAAGAAGGTCGAAATCGGAGCACATAGGCAAGGAAAAGAAAGGAACAGCGTGACATCAACGCAAGAAGACAAAACGATAACTAAATATATAAAATAGAGCGAATCCCTCAGGATCTCTCGATCCTAAGGGATCGCTGCTCAAAGCTTATTTGTATTTCCTGTTTCATCCCCTAGCTGTTATAAAAGGAGAGAACTTGTAGAAATCAAACATGTATGATGTATTATTATTATTCAGATTCCTATTGTATTTTCACAATTTCTCATCGGCTCTCACAGGTTAAAATAGAGTGCGATTGCTTATAAACTCTGTTACATATGATTAATATATAATCCATTTGTCATTCCATTATTTGATATTGGAGTAGTTCGGCGGTTCTTCACTAGTGGCTAAGGGCCCGGCCTTGGTGGATCCACTTGCTATCTATACCATTACTTTTCAATTTCAGTCGTGTGATGGTTTTCTTTAGTTCTCATTTCCGTTAGTCTCATTGCTTCACAATTTCCTTGTTTTATAGCTTACCGTTCAATGTTTTATGAAATCAGTTTGTTGCAGCAGTTGTGAGTGAATTGCGTTGCTATTCCTTTCCAACATAACAAGGTTATTTATTCTTCTGTAACTTGTATTGTTATGCTTCTCAGATATAAATTTTCGTTGTTCAAAATTTGCTGTTCATTTTCATTAAATAGCTTTTCTGTTCATTTCTAATAACTAGCTTTAATGTTTATTCCTTTCCTGTAAGTATTTGGTTTGCTTCAGAATGTTATTGCAGAGAGTGTGTTTATTCTATTTCCATTAGCAGCATTATTGATTCAACTCAGTTATCATTTCCAATTAGTTTCTTATTGTGGAGTGTAAGATCATCAACTGTAAAGGACATTGGCTATTACTATCTAAGTTCTCAGATTGAGGATCTTGTTTATGCTTGATTTCATTTACATTAGTTGACAGAGGAAAGATTTATTACTACTGCATCCTTGACTGATAATTTCCGAGTGAGTGATTGGATTTTAGAGCTTTAAGTTTTGTGACATTACAATTAGATTTCATTTTCAAGCATCTTTTACTCTTGTATTTGAAAACATTGTACTGCAAATTGGAGAGCATTACTCTTATATTAAATTTCCGCCTAAGACTGAGTACACTCTTGAGATAAAAAGTCGAACCTGGATTGATAATTAATGTAGGATAAATAGGAGTTAAAAATACACCTTTTATACCTCAACACGCACCACCTATCTTCTCGCTTTCTGCAACCATGATAGCTCCCTGTCTACCTTGATTACGCTCCGCCACCTGTTCTCCGCAACTCAAAACTATTTCTTTTTCAAAACAAAGGCCCAAAAATTGGATACCTCTAACATTGATCCAGTGGATCAAGAAAGTTCTCAAACTTTAAACTGCTTGGATTGGATTGAAACCAACGCCAAAGCATAGATCTCGTCACCATGAATCAAATACAACTTGTTTAATTCAAATCTGACTTCAGATGCTCTTGATATCACATTCTGTTCCAATTGGGAAACAGCTAAAAATTAAAATTGAGTTTGTATGGATGCACAATCAGCAGTTTATATACAGACTAGGCTATGAATGGGCAAGTTGACTAGGTCCTCCATCGACATATGGGTGATTGAAATTTGGCATACTGTGTCTGGTTCGAATTTCATGGTTTTCTATTGGTTATTTTGTTATTGGATGGACCAATTAGGAGGAACCACATGAACCAATTCTTGGCTACCACGTGGCCTCCTAATGGAAATTTAAACTTTTGTATGGAGGTCGAACAGCCCCCGCGGGAATTGAACACGTGACTTGATACAAGCCAAACCAAGCTACCACCAACTCTACTACTTTATTCCTTATTCTATATGGTATCATGGTTCTATTTAACATTTAATCATTGCAAGTTTGGAGATGGGGACCAGGTTTAACCCTAGACCCCAGTCCACCAACTAGGGATAGGGATTAACCTCAGTCTGAAACTTTATATTTTATGATTGTGAAAGTCCAAACATACCATATGTATACACCGGTGGGCCAAATGTTATGCACCATCTAAAAAACTTACCATAAAACTTTATCCAAATTTCGGAGCATAGGTTGTTTAGAACTAGCAGTTATGTTCGGCGGTCACGGTTAAGTCATGTGATCCATGACATATATTTTAATGATTTTACCTCGTAAAATATAATGGGTCAGTTCTTGTACAGTGAAAATTTTTAATTTATTCACAAATGACAATTATACGAGTTCTATTTATTACTTTTTCAAACTCGATTAAAAATAAATGAAAAAGTCACCCCCTGGAGTCATATTTTAGCTCTTTTATGACTCTCTAAACGTGAAAATATTGTCGAGTTCTTATTGTTTTGAACTCGTTAAAGTGCACGAAACATCATTTACCCAGTACACGTTTAAGCCTTTTTCGGGTTGGGATAATTTATTTACGAAAAAGGAATACCTTGGTTAATTATGGCCAAGAGGTTCTCTTAGATTTTGTTTTATACCTTTTTGGGTTTGAGGGGATATTTATGAAAAGGGCCATCTGGAGTTTTATTTTCACCTATTTTCAAGCTCTTTAAACATGAAAAGGAGCTAAGTTCCACCTTGTCAGACTCATTAAAATTTAACAACATTGGACTAGTAAAATATACTAGGATGGATTGTCCGAAGGACAAACTTATATGGAAAGCATATGCTATCCCCTTCAAGCTTGTATTCAAAAATAATTGGGGTACTTGCCATAAATGGTAGGGGGAAATGGAAAGTATTAATCAGTTGTGTCGGCAGTATGTCACTCTTGAACATGACACATCCTTTGTTTTGTGCCAGTTTGGGGACATTCTACATTCGTCACTTTTCTTTCATGGGTTTGGGAAACCTGTTTTCCTCTCATGCAGTTACCAATTTCGTCAACATGACCTTTGATTCCATTTGAGTCAAATACTTACAAACTCCGAAGTCGTGTCGCCGATATGTTCAAGAGAAGTTCTTTTTGTGTCTTATGCATTGTCTGGTTCTCTGTTTACTTTCATCATGATCGTATTGCCACTGTCTCATGTCATTGATGTGGGAAACAATATGGCCCTCCTTTGACGGATTGCTTCCTGTCGACTTCAATTCATTATCCGAGAAGCTGATCTAGTTATCCCTTTTCAATACCTTAAAGCCTGCATTCCATAATAGCAGGTTGTTCGCATCCGATGGCAGGTTCACATCATTGGCCTTCGATTGGATGATTTCACAAGTGTTAGACATTGACTCCTTATTCACATCTGGTGGATTGTACTGCTAGTACCTTGATGGCCATTATCATTACTGGTGGTCTCTCTTATGCCTGTAAATAATTTACATCATTGACTGGTAATCATGAAATTTTATTTCATGTTTGACTTCAAATCTCTCATTCACATACCTGAATTTTTACTTTATCGAGTCATGACGGAGTGCAAAACCATGGATTTTGTCTGATAAAGTCCAGGTTGCGAGGCAATATTTATTATTCATGATTGTACACATGACTCTCTTATTTGGATGGCAATGACCATACCTGAGTCCATATTTATGATCCTCCTAAAACTGGATGGCAGCGACCATACCATGGATCTTGTTTCATGATCTCTTTATGGGTGGTTGCGTCCATACCTTGTGTCATGTTTTTATCTTAGATATTTCAGTTATGTATATATTTGCTTGTTTTCGCAGGTTTTTCGACAACGGCGTCTTAGTCCTAGTACGTACTCGTAAATCATTTCACCCCTCACTCTCGTACAGCCTTCATGCTTTAGAGGGAATCTACTACACAAAAAAATTTCACTATCCCTGTATTCCCTGTTCCTGAATCTTGGAGGACCCTCGAAAGTAACTCCTATGTCTATTTTTCATCATGAAAATGTGTCATTATATCTCAAACTGCATACTGAACAAACTCTATGTATACCATTCCTAAAGAAAATTCTTAAAAACATGTTAAACTAGAGCAGCGCACCATAGCTTTAGCTTACCCAGGCCGATCCCTAATTTTTGGTCTGAGGCAATGCTAATCAGTGTGGGAATGGAGATCATACTTGTGTCGATC
>JAXQQM020065765.1:0-64393 GCA_034641835.2 Pinus albicaulis | reverse complement strand
AAAAAGAGAAAAAGAGAAAAAGAAAGAAAAAAGGGAAAAATAAGAAATACCTATGCATTTATGTGTTTTTCTGTTTTGCAGGTTAACAATTAAAGATGGTTTTTGGGATCCATAAGAGTGATTTCTATTCATTATTTCTTATTATATACTTGCACACTCCATATGCCACTCCATCATCCATCCCTTCATACATTTAACCCATCAGATAGGTAGCAATTTCATTTTGTTCCCTAAACTGTAATTTCTACAGGCAAATCGGGTAGTTACAGGATTCCTATAGTATTACAGGAAACTACTGTAAATGTTACAGGAAACTCATTTTTGTAGAAAAAGGCTGGCTAAGGGCTTCTAAACTTCAGTTAAGGTATGATAATTCATTTTTTTCCTATAGCTACCATTCCCAAACCCTATTTCACTCCATGCACAAGGTTTCCCTATTTAAGCCCTATGTTGCAACTTTGACAACTAAATCATTGGAAACTTGGCATATGAACCCTTTCTCTTGTCTATCCTCCACTCCATTCATTCCATGACATCCTCCATAGCTTCCATAAAACATATCCCTCCATTTTTGAAAAAAAAATGAAGCAAGAAGAGGCAAGAAACATACTACTACATGTATCAGAATTGTTCATTCATGTAATGTATTGGAGGTTTCCCCCTCTTAGTGGCTTATTTCTAAGGTGTTGATATCTCTTTTCTTCTATTTTTGGAGCTGGTTTTCCAACATTTGGTATCAGAGCTTTGGATTCTAGGGTTTTACTGCTCCAAACAGGTCATCGTGGCATTTTCGCTATAATTTTTTTTCTATGAAGATTTAGATGCTGAAATTTGTAGGGTGCGAAGCTGAAATCTTGAGGAACATCATCACACAATTTCAGAGCTTCGTTCACAATATTTTCAGAGATATGATCTATGGAAGATAGATCTTTTTGCAGGCTTCTGAATTTCACTTAAACAGGTCATCGCGGAATTTTTGCTATAAATTTTTTTCTGTGAAGCTTTAGAAGCTAAAAATTTTAGAGCGCGAAGCCAAGATCCTAAGGAATGGCTTCGCAAAATTTCAGAGCTTGGCTCACAACATTTACGGAGATATGATCTGTGGAAGTTAGGTCTTTTTCAGTCTCCCTAATTTCATCTCAAAGAGGTGATCGTGGGAAAATATTCATAACTCCCTCTTTGAGCATCGGATTGGAATTATGTAAAATGTGGCTGGAAGCACACGAATGGTAGTTTCCTGTCTATAAATTTCAGAGCCAAGGGAGAAAACAGTGACACGTGGCAAGTCGTACAATTTCGCTCTACTGAACTAGTCCATAATTAGGTCATTGTGGGACATTGGACATAACTTTGTCTTGAAGAATCCAAATCAAGTCAGACCTTTGGAATTTGAAAGAAACTTTAGAGGAATACTGCAGGGCCAAATTTCAGATATTGAGGATCTTCAATTATAGATATAATTCAATTTCAATATAGAGCTCTGAAAAAGCAAGTAAAAGGTGTGTATTTTTTTTCCGAATTGCATAAGTCTTGTTTGAAGAATAAAGTTGAATTGATTCCAAGGGAATATTGTAGAATAGATATCATTATTGGTTTCTAAAATGGCACCTAAAAAGAATTCAACACCCATTAAGCCTTTAGAAGGCTCTACTATGACTCATGAAGACGAAGAATGACAACATGACATATCAAAATTACAAGAGCAAGTGCAACAAATTTCGCTCTCGCAAAGAGAAAAAAAAAATGACATGAAAGTTTTGAAGAAAGGTGTGGAAACTAAGATGGATGGTTTTAAGAAAGGCGTGGAATCTAAGATAGATGACAAGGAAGCTGGCATGGAATCTAAGATGGATGACATGGAAGCTAAGATCGATGAAGAAATGGAAAACATGAAGAATGATATAAAAGGGTTGACAAAGTTGATACAAGAAATGTTTCCTAATGGTGAAAAGATATAGAGGAAACTCATGATGAGAACAAAATAAATGTTAATACTGATTTCATAAACTCTAATGTTGGTGGGAAGAACCACCATATTCCAAAATGGATATGAGGAATTTTGATGGAAAGGATCCTATAACATGGATACTACAGACGGAGCAATATTTTGATCTCAATAATGTGCAAAACAAACAAAAGGTACGTATTGCAACTTTACATTTAGAACAAAATACATTTGTATGGTATCGATGGCTTTTCTCCCATAAAAAAAATTGTCACTTGGTCAATTTTTACAGAGGAAATGATAGCACATTATGAGGATACAAAGAGCAACACCTTCTTTAGCCATTTGATAAATCTCAAACAAAAGGGTTTAGTGGGGGAGCACATTGAGGACTTCCAAAAATTGAATATAAGGGTAACTGATATTCCAGAGGAACACAGGATTGATCTCTTCATAGGCACTTTAAAGGATAACATCCAACATGAAGTTCGTGTTTTGGAACTTGATTCATTGGAGAAGGCATTCAAGTTGGCAAGAAAATTTGAATGTAAAATTATGGCGACAAGGAAGCCTACCACTCACTTCTATAAAGAAGGAAGTGTTGCTATGCCTAGATTTCCACAACCTACAAGGTTGACACCACAAAAATTGGAAGAAAAAAGAGAAAAAGGGCTATGCTATATTTTTAATATAAAATACACTAAAGGTCATAAGTGTGCTGAGAAGAAATCATTTTACATAGATTGTGAAGAGGAAGAAAATAAACAAGAAGAGGATATACACCAGGAACCAACCCTAGAAGAGGAAGAAATGAGTCCGACCATATCGTGTAATGCATTGGCAGGAATTACCACTCCTCAAACACTCAAGATAGAAGGAAATATGAAGAAGAAAAAGGTAATAGTGTTGATTGATTCAGGTAGTATCCATAATTTTATTCATTGTAAGGTAGCCAAGGATTTGAATTGTTTCCTATACCCAACACCAGAATGTCAAGTGATGGTTGCAAATGGAGAAACTATAAATTTCTCTGGAAAATGCCATAATATCAAGATAACCATGGGGGAATATGTATTGAATAGTCCAATGATTTCCGTTCCTATGGGAGGTGTTGATGTTGTACTAGGAGTACAATGGTTACAATCTTTGGGGACGGTAGCTTTTAATTTTCAAGAACTTTTCTTGAAATTTTTTCAGAAGGAAAGGAAGTCGAATTACGAGGTATTGCAGGGAAGCTGGGAAATATAGTAAGCTATAATGTTATGACAAAGCTTCTAAAGAAAGAACAACAAGGCGTAATTTCACAATTATGCTCACTAGAAGTTCCAGCATCAAAATCATCTATTTCTGCAGATCTCCAAAAAGTCTTGGACAATCATTCCAAGGTGTTTGAGACTCCCAAAGGACTCCCACCTGTTCGTGATCATTATCATGCTATTCATTTGATTCCAAGAAGTGTTCCTCCAAAAATCAGGCCTTATAAATATCCTTATGTCCAAAAGAGTGAAATTGAATGTATGATTGCAAAAATGTTAGAGGCGGGTATAATTCAACCTAGTCAAAGTTCTTTATCTGCTCCTGTAGTATTGGTACACAAGAAGGATGGATCATGGCACATGTGTCTGGATTATGGGGAGCTCAATAAGCTCACCATTAAAGATAAATTTCCCATTCCTGTGATTGATGAATTATTGGATGAATTACATGGAGAAATTTATTTTACCAAGTTGGATCTTCGTTCAGGATATCATCAAATTAGAATGAAGACTGAAGATATTCCAAAAAAAACATTTCAAACTCATGAGGGTCATTATGAATTTTTGGTCATGCCTTTGGCCTTACCAATGCACCTTCTACGTTTCAAGGGTTGATGAATTCCATTTTCAAACCCTTCCTTAGAAAATTTGTGCTAGTATTTTTTGATGATATACTAATCTACAACAGGTCTTGGAAGGATCATGTTGAACATGTTGACAGGGTGCTCAAACTATTGCAGGAGAAACAATGATATGCAAAAACATCCAAATGTTTCTTTGGAGTACAAGAGGTGGAATATCTGGGTCATATTGTATCTCACGAGGGTGTTAAAGTAGACCCTAACAAAATTAAAGCTATTAAGGAATGGAAAGTCCCCACAACCATAAAGCAGTTGCGAGGATTTCTCGGGTTAACAGGGTATTATCGCAATTTTGTTAAGAATTATGGGAGAATAGCAGCACCTCTAACAACATTATTGAAGAAAGATGCATTTTCATGGAATGCTGAAGCAACTATGGCCTTTAAAGATCTTAAAGAGGTAATGTGCCTAGCATCGGTCTTAGCTACGCCAGACTTCACAAAACCTTTATTGTGGAATGTGATGCCTCGGGAAATGGAATTGGTGTTGTTTTAATGCAGGAAGGAAGACCCATTGCTTTTGAAAGTCGTCCAATCAAAGGAAAGTATTTACAAAAACCTATTTATGAGAAGGTAATGTTAGCAATACTACATGCACTAAAGAAATGGCGAACTTACCTAATGGAAAGACACTTTAAGGTAAAAACTGATCATGATAGTCTTAAACACTTTTTGGAACAAAGACTATCATCAGAAGAGCAGCAAAAATGGGTCACAAAGTTGTTGGGTTATGACTTTGAAATAATCTACAAAAAAGGAAAGCTTAATGTTGTTGCAGATGCACTCTCAAGAAAGAATGAAGAGGTGGAAGCATTGCTTTGTGCTATTTCTATTATCCAACCAGATTGGATAACCGAAGCAAGAGATGAATGGAAGAAGGATGAAGAAGTGTGGACACTCATTCAAAAGTTGCAGCAAGATCCTAGTACATCTGATACATTTAGTTGGAAAAATGATTCCTTATGGTACAAAGATCGCTTATATCTTTGTCATAATTCCCAACTAAAACAAAAGATTCTTTTGGAATTGCAGACTTCTCCTTTAGGAGGACACTCAAGATTTTAAAAACTTACCACAGGGCGAAGAAAGAATTTTTTTGGGATGGACTTAAATCTAATATTCAAAATTTTGTGGAAGAATTTCTGGTTTTCCATTAGAATAAAGTTGAGACAATTAAGACCCCGGGTCTTCTACAACCTTTATCCATTCCAAGTCAACGTTGGGAGGAGATTTCAAAGGATTTGATCACAGGTTTACCTAAGTCCGAAGGAGAGAGTGTCATCATGGTGGTAGTTGATAGACTTACCAAGTATACACACTTTTGTGCATTATCTCATCCATTTAAAGCAAGTATAGTTGCTACTACATTTATGGATACAATTCAAAAGCTACATGGAAACCCAAGGGTTATTGTGAGGGACAGAGAATCCATTTTTACAGGAATTTTTTGGACGGAGTTATTTTCTTGTTTGGGTACTCAATTAGCTCATAGCTCATCTTATCATTCTCAATCTGATGGTCAAAATGAGATAGTAAATAAATTTTTGGAAGGATATATTCGTTGTTTTGTATCTAATAAACAAACACAATGTGTCAAGTGGTTACCTCTCATAGAGTGGCGGTATAACACTTCCTTCCATATTGCAACAAAAATGACCCCATTTATGGCGCTTTATGGATATCATCAACCATCCATCACATCATATTTAAGAGAAAATTCAAAGGTTCAAGCAGTGGAAGATCACATCGAGCATCGACAAGAAGTTCTACAACTCTTAAAGGATAATCTGAATTTGGAAAAAAATCAAATGAAACAATAGACAAATCAACATCGCATCGAGAGAAGTTTTGATGTAGGAGACTGGGTATTTTTATGGCTACATCCATACAAAAAAATGTCCCTCAAGAAAGCTAAGAAGGATAATAAATTATCGCCAAAGTATTATGGTCCTTATAAGGTGTTGCAAAAGACTGGTACTATGGCATACAAATTGGAGCTTCCTGCTTCTTCATGAGTGCATCTAGTTTTCCATGTTTCATGCTTAAATAAGTTTATAGGTGAAAATCTTCTAGTTCAAACAATATTTCTAGAACTTGATGAGGAAGGAAAAATCATATTGGAACCTGAAGCGGTCACAAAAACAAGAACTCGATAGCTACATAATCAATCAATTTCAAAGTATCTCATCAAGTGGAAGAACTTACCCACTGAAGATTCTACATGGGAGGATGAGAATTTTATACAAAAGCACCCATAGCTACTCAAGCGTTGAGGGGAATGTTAGGTCCCTGTATTACTAGTATAGTCCCTTATTTTTGTTATTGTAACCCCCTTATTGTTATTATTGTACCCTTGTAACCCCCATATTGTTATTATTATGCCCTTAAATTATTATTGTTAGGTCAGCTAGGATTACATTGTGGCCCCATGAAATCCTATATATAGAAAGGAGGTTTTTTAATTTGAATCATCCAAGAATTTTTCATTCATGTAATGTATTGGAGGTTTCCCCCTCGAAGTAGCTTATTTCTAAGTCATTTATATCTCTTTTCTTCTATTTTCGGAGTTGGTTTCCCAACATAAGACTTTATAGCTACCCAAACATGGAAACATCTACTTCTAGCCCTAGAGAAGAAGAAGTAGAAGATGAGGTAGAAGAGGAGGAAGAAGAAGAGGAAGAAGAGGCATAAAAAAAATAAGAAAAGGAAGAGATGGAAACTAAGACAAAAAACACAGAGACAATAGAAATAGAGCAAGAAGAAGCTAAGGGAAAGGAGGAAGAAAAGACTGATGAAAAAGAAAATATGGACCCTATATTAGGCCATGAAATCGCCCCTCAATATACAAGAATGTCACCTGGCATCAGAGAGAAAGAGGTAGTTGCCACCCTAACTACTTTGAGCACACTTTTCAAAAAAACAAAAGAGGCAGACACCTATGTACTTCAGAACTAGGAAGAGTCAGAGGGCGAGACAGGGAAAACCATAAAATCCCACCAAAAACCCTATCACCATTGAAGAATCACTAAAGAAGGAAGAAGAAATAAGATTAGAGGAAGGAAGGGTGTAAGAATTCATTTCACCTATAAGGACCCATGTAACACATATCAGGAGAAATTCAGCCAGATTAGCAGCCCATACACCTCATGCAGCCCCCACAGACCCTCCAAGGAGTGAAAAGAGTGAAAAACAAGGAGAAGAGGGTCTTCAGCAAGAAAAATAGAGTTTTCTATAGGAAAATATGTTTTTTCTACAGGAAACTCTAGCAAGCAGAGAAAATCCCTTGGTTGAAGAGGAAAAGACATCCACATAAAGCCAAGAGGTCAAGGAAGATGAGTTCAAGACACAAGAGGAAAAGCATGATGAAAAAGAGGGGGGGAAAGATGATAAAGAAGATGCAACCTCACCAAAATCAATCCCCAAAGATGTTGCAATAGTGCCAAACCCTAGTCCTCAACCCAATCTTAGCTCTTACTACACAAACAATAAGGGGGTTAGATTATTTCCTAAAAAGATCATAATTCCTTTTTTTTATCAGTTGGAGGAAGTGAGGGCATGTACTCATCATTGGATGAATCTTGTGACATCAAAAGGAGTGCATGAAATAGGGGTCATGGAAGGAAAATTAGCTGAGTTAGGGAAGGATTTATCTGGTGCGAGGCTCAGAGAGTCAGTTTTGAAGGAGAAAATTCAGAAGGTAGAGGAAGAGAATGTATCACTACAAGAGAAGCTTCAACAAAAGGGTAAACAAGTGGTCACCATGGCATATTTGTGCATGAAGTCCATTCATCATAGGCATCCTTCATATTCATATGTAGTTTACCTCAAGGAGGAGTGGCTCCTCTTTCAAATTGAAACTTTAGCCTCCCATGGATCCTTACCTTTCCTATTTTTTAGATAGTTCATTAATTTCTCCAATCAAGCTAGCCTGGCTGACAAGACAAAAATGACAGAGTTTTATATGCATAACCTTGTGTTAACAGATCTAAATATTTGGGACCCCAATCCTAGGATGGGCGATATGCAATTAATTGATTTTCCATCATGGATGGTTAATGAGAAAACAAGAGCACACGAGATGAGGAGGGTTATGAGAAGATAAATCATAGAACCCTTACACATTAGGGCAGAACTATTCATCCCTAGAGGAGTCATCAATAACCACTTGAAGATTGAAAATGATCCTGAACTTGCTGAAAGATACCTCCATACACAAGCTCAAGCAATGGCCCACTTTGATGATGTTTATAGGCTGTTGGGAGATGAGTGCATAATGGATAGCCAAAGAAGATGGAACAACTTCCCTCATAGCCTTAGAAACATGGAGTACCACACACCAAAAATATTGTGGGGTTCCTTGGAGAGAGCACCAATGTAAAAGAGGGCCATGTAGGCCAAAAATATTTAGTGGCTTAGCTTGAAGCTCAATCCACCCTTGATGCTGGGGCTGAGTGATGGGAATGAAAAAGATGAGCAAAAAAGGGAATGGGAGGAAGAAGAAAAGAATGATGGATTTTACCCTCCTGAAGGGACTCCCACACTTCTTCCATGGGAAATCAGAGGGTCCATCAAAGCCTTAAAGGAAATGCAGAAGGAGGATTAGTTGCTCAAAGGATGAGCAAAAATTTAGTAGGGGGGTGATGATGAGCTCCATCATTAGGTACATTTGGAGGGGTTAATGGTCACCCTTTTCCCTTATTAAGTCTCTTTTTCTTGCATTTTAATTATATTATGGTCTTATACTTCGAGTACCTAACATAAGTTAAATGCATGAAAATCATGAAGATATGGAATTTTTGTGGAGATTTTGTCATAAAGACTCAGAGTAGACATCAAGGAGATATTTTAGGGGGTTTTCCACCCTCCTTAACTTCCAAAGGTAGCCAAGGGATCCTCGATATTCCCTCCAACAGCTCGAAATCAAAGGCAGCCAAGAAAACTCAAGATCAAGTGCACTCAAGCCATACTTCACTTGGAGTTAAGTGGACTCATCACCTATTTTCTAGGGAGTTTTTGGTCACTACCCTTTAGGTTAAATAGAGTTGATTAAGAGCTCAGTGGGATTCTAACTTTGGGATAAATCCATTAGGATCTTTGCTCTTATAATCAGTTTTTCAAGACTTTTATATTGATGTAATGAGACTATATTTTGAAATGAAATGAGTATTCAGAATTTTCCTTACTGATCTAGGTTCAGAGAGATATGCTTGTGGGTTAGGGCCCAATCCATGTGTTTCAACCTCTCTTGTGTAATAATTCTTTACTTTCATGTCATTTAGCTAGTTTTCCTTGTGAATATCTAGCTAGTTTTTTGGTATTTTCATTTACTATTTTTAGTTTGCTTCCATTTTTTTTTTTGCAGATTCATTTTGCTTACATGAGTGATAGAACAGGTGATGACTTCATGAAATTTGTGAGTCAAGCCTCCCCCTCTCATATCTATCAATAGAGCTTGAGAAGGATAGACCTTCCCCATAGAAAAAAATTATTCTTAGTTTATGATTGATTGGAATGAATGAAATTAGTTGTTTTGATTCCATGGATATGTTCAAAATGTTGTGGTATATCTATTTTTGAATATTAGAGTATATTTTATTTAAAAATTCAAGTCATCTTTTCCATTGTCTTTATGATAAATTTTTCCATTTTTATTGCATAAATAGGTAGTGTGCTTGTAGGTACAAGTAACACAACCAAGGAGAACTTCACCAACACCTTCATCTTCATCTCTCATCTTCCATCAGCCCTCTGTTCATCAGAATCACCATCATCCATGTTTTCATAATTTTCATCCCTACACTGTGATAAAACCCTAGGGGTACAAGACAGGCCTCCCAAGAGGCTCTAATATTGGACAAGGGGAGGGCCACATTCCACTCATCCTAATCCACCTTCACAACACCTTCCCTACCCTTTTTCCACTTATGTTTGGCCTCAGATTTCCCTCAGACTATTTCCTGTAGTAATTTGGGACTTTCCTATAGCACTACAGGAAACCTGTAGCATCACTTGAAATATCACCCTCGGGCCTCTCCTTAAGCCCAAAAACCACCATCACCATCTTCTAAACCCACAAAAACCACTCATACACTTCTATCCTTGCCCCCATGTGTTCAAGCCTTCCATGAGCCACCTTAGCACTTTCTTCTCCTAGCTGCAAAATAACACATTTTCAAGCATAGTTAGGTCATGAATAGTTGCATGAATAAAAACATGATAGATAGAGAATAGGGTAAGTAGAGTGTGTTTAGCCATTTGGCCCAACAAAGTGTGATTATATTGATTTCCTTTATGTCATTTCAATTCAGTAATTTACTTCATGCAAGATGCCTAGGTTGCTTTTCAATTCTTATCATAGTCTAATAAGTAAATTTTTTTCATTGCAGAATAGTTAGATGTATTTTTTGTTGTATTAAGTTTTGTAATTTCTGATAGTGCCATGGCCTTGAATCATTTGTATCCCTAGGCCTAATTTCAGAAGTGTGATAGACTTCATCTAGAAACCCTAGAAGTAGCACCCTTTCTTAAAGCTCAGAAGAGGATGACATGAGTAGAATTCATATGATGTGTATGTAGCACTGTCACCTCCAATTTTGTACAAACCCCGGATTGATAAAGTAAAGTAGGGTAGCCTCTAGGAGTTGCAACATTCTTGGTGCAATACTAGGGCTCACTAGGATGGCCATTCAATATGTTATGAACCCGTTCAATTACAGGCCACAAAACAGGCGTGCGACATTCTAGAACAAGAAGGATGGTTAGAATTTTTTAGGATATTACATGGCTTTGATAACGAAATAGCATGGGAATTTAGAAAGAATTTTGATAGTGGTGTAATAGTGGTAAAGAACATACAAGTACAGGTGAGTGAAGAAATAATAGTAGAAGTCACAAGTCTCCCAAAAAAGGGATAAAATGGTATGAAATTCATACTTTACTCCATGATTTAGCTCTCATGTTTGTGACCCCTAGTGGAATTTTGTTTAGGAAAGGAAAGGGGTAAAACCCTAATTCATTACTAGAACCATGGAAAGAAGTAGCGAGAATCATTCAAAGGTATATTACCTATGATGGAAGGTGCTATGTGGTGAGGGGACGTCATATTAAAATAATGGAATCCCTAAGGCGAAAGGTAACCCTAAACCTTCCTTATTTTCTTAATTTGTTGTTTCATGAAACTATTTCTAGGCTAAAAACAAAGACAAAGTCTTGGTCGTTAGTAATCATGGGCTTATCAAATTATTAGTTGTAATAATTTTGAATCAAACACAATAGAGATGGGAAGGGTTCTTAGGGAACCCTAAAGCTAGCCAAAGCATTCATTTGAAAAATGAAACTTTAATGGAAAAATATATCCCACAAGAAACTGCACAAACTTCAAGCCCTCATAAACTTAGTAGAGCGAAGAAAAGAATGGCATATATCTTAGCCTCACTACCTAAGAGAGGGAGAATATCAACTAGGTTAATCAAGTTACAACAAGGTCATAGTTCTTTAGACCCCCTTCAATAGTTACCAGGAGAAACTTTGACCCCATACCTCTCCAATGTAGAGGGGACATAATAAGAAACCCTTGAAGAAAAATCATCTCAAGACTCATTGGCTCCGGAACAGATAGAAGAGGAGATGGAAGTAGCTGAAGCATTAGAAGGGTTAGAGAACCTATTGAAGATTGTGAACTTAGGAAAGTAATGAATATTCCAATAGAATAATATTTAGCTCATACAGAAAACCCTTCTGATCAGGGGACTTCACCCAATTCTTGAATTGCAACTTTCCCTGTCAATTCCTCATCTACTGTCATCCTGTAATCATCCGGTGATCCTGAAGTTGTTCCATTCCAAGAGAATTCTGAAAAAAAAAATGGCTACTATATTGGATCCCTCTTTTATAGAAGCAATGACTCCACATCTTCCCCTTGAAAATACGATTAGTGAAGGATGAGACGACAATCCTAATTTTCCAGTTGTACCTTAGATTGATCCTCTTGTTCATGACCTCTAACAATATGTAGCTGGTATAATACCAATAGAAGTTGAAAATTCACTTATTGGCCCTTTGACAATAGAATATACTCAATAGGTTATTGCTAGAAAGCTTGAGGTGATAAATTTTTTTTCCTCTCCTCTTTCCCCAACATATTTAGCTAAAAACTTTATTCAAAAACCTAGAAGCACCAGAGTTGTAAGAGCTAGAAAATAAGGTCAGATTCAAAATGAAGTTTATATATTAAGAAGAGAAAATAAGGGATTACAGAGGAAGGTACGAAAACTAAAAAAATGGTTACAAAGAAGTAAACAATCTCATAAGGGTCATGCGAAGAACATGATGAGCATTCAAAGTACCTTATTTGTGAATTGTATATGCACAATTTATTTCTGAAAGAACATGTGAATGAGAATCCTATCCCATTTATTGAAGACATTCAGTTCCATGTCTTCATATCATTTTCCAAAAACAAGTTGAAATGGGAGAAATATTACCACGCCTCTAAGAGGAGAGAGCATGGTCTTGATATTTGGGTCAGAGGAGAGCCTCAAAATCCTTTTCATACACTTATTCGTCATGCTATTTTCATATAAAACCCTAGTGTTTCCTCTATCCTTGCATAGATTCACAATGATGTCCTACATTCAGGATTGGATTATGTAGAAGATATTAAATGCGAGGCTATTATGGGAGCTAAAGTAAGATGGTAGACATCTTCTAATGAAATAAAAAATAGAGAACCCTTCAGCTTCCATAGAGTGATCCTGATGTTATAACTTGGAGTGATCATAGAAGATCAGATTGCTTGATGTTGTTAATTCTCGTTTGGAGAAAATCGGTTATGGACATGCTTTCGACTTGTTCATTTGAAAATATTAAGATCTCTTGTAACTTAAATGAGCATCCTAAGAATCCTCAGATTCTCAGGATTTCTCTTTATTAAAAATATATTTATTGTTATTTTATTTTACAGACATGATATAAAGAATATGAATTGAGCCTCAACATATTTTGTTCAATTGTAATATTGTTGACATAATTCATGCATCTAAGAAGACATTGATTGTGATCGATCTGTTGTAGTTTAATTAAAAATTTTATTATTCATAGTTAATATGTTGTGCTGATTTATTTTACAAGATAGTTTGATTCCGGTGATTTGGGCTTGATCCTAGAAGCAACATTGTCTTCAATTATATCTTTAAACCTTTGTTCTATTCTTTCACTTCAGTTATTTATTTTCTTAAAAATTTTCAATATACAATTTCCAGTTGATTAATTAATTATTGAATCACATGTTCTATTTTTAAAAATAAATTACAGTGGTCGTTACAGAGTGGAATTACTTTAGATAGTTCAATTGGGATTGTTGTTACTTCATTGTTGTTCCTTGGATATCATCACAAGATTATCGTTTGCATGGTTAAACATTTTACCATAGTTTTTTTCTTTCATTTTATAGTTGTTTTTCCTTAGGTAACAACCCAGTGTTTGATATATTTTCTTTGTTGTTTCTTGCAGAAAATATTTAGATATTGATGCTTTGAATGTTTTGGTTTAGTCAGAAGTAGAAGTTCTTAGTTGTCTTATGAGATGATTCATTTATCATTCAATTTTTTATTCGTATTAGTATAATAGTGATTATTCATACCAACATTTCTCTTGCAAAAACTGTGTGGATAACCTTGAAATAGAAAGACAAGACCTCAGGTTGACAATATAATGTGTAGTAGCTAGTTGGTCCTTTAGGAATGATTAATTGGCCCAAAAATAGTTTAGATTTACTATAAATATTACATTAGTTAACCTAAATATTGAATTTTATTATTTATTAAAAGTAGTTTTAGGTATATTAATAATAGCTTAGTTTTTAGTGCACATATCCCATTAGTTAGTTTTATGGGTTTTTCCCCTAGTTATGTTTTTCATCGGGGGAAGGATCCAAAGGCCAATGGAGCCTTAAAACTTGTAGAAATTGATCATCCCAAATAGCTTGGGCTATTTAAAGAGCCCTAGTTTGGGTCACTTCTCCATTGTTAACAAAGGTCATGAACCTACATCAATAGAATCTCAACATAAGAAAATATGTTCCATTTTGCCTAGAAATATCCCAAGACTAGAGAGACTCATCTTAGAAGTAAGTTTGTAGGATCACTTTATTTCTCATTATATTTTTTTTATTTTTTGTAAGCTTGGTAGTACTCCTTTTTAATTCATTTTATGAACAACATACAACTAGATTTACCAGTTTGGTGGCCTCAACCCACCCTAATCAGGAAACTGAGTTTGTTGGCCACCTGATGACATTGTATGCCATAAAAAAAAATAACGTCTTGATTCTGTCATACCAAGAAAAAATAGCCTAGATACTCACACATATACAGTTGTTTAGAGGTTGACTATCATATCTACTGAACACTTGAAATTCAAAAGCTAGCCGCATGTAGCTATTAAGAAAAAATACATAATTAAACAACCATAAACTACTCAGCCTCATCTGGAACCAAGGCCGACTCTACTAGTGATGGGTCCTGAACCAAGGTGTCATCCTGATCGAATGGCTTGGAAATACAGCGGAGGGTTCTTAATACGCTCGAGGCACCCATAATTTTTTCTCAACTGGAACTTGATCTTATCGAACTCGATCTTATAATTTTGGAAGTCTTGGGCTAATGTCACCATGCTCATAGAAATTTTATCCAAGGCTTTGTCAAGGATGCTCTTTATAGACCAATAAATATACAGATTCTATTTGAATTGTGTTAGTCTACCTCTAGTTTGGCCTAGGTCCGGTATTAAACCTCTCCATTCCTAAGTATCCATCTCTGTCTCTGCATGCTTATTTATATCTGCTTCCTACTTTTCAATGAGCTTTTGGATCTCCTATGTTGTGTTTTCATGGAAATTTTTTTATGCTTCTTAGATCACATCGATTTATGGCCTTCAACCTCATGGCTTGCTCATGGGGGAGCTAGGTTGGCCTTCTACTTCCTTCATTTTATCCTTTTGGCCACGACCATGAGTAGCAGGGCTATTGGAGCATCTGCGTGATGCAGGACTCTTGGAGCCAGCCATCCCATAGTCCTAGAACGAGTGACCTAAATTTCGCAGAGGTGGAAGAGTGATGGAGGTCTATTATCTCATGGTCACACCTGCACCAGAGTCTCCCTTCACAGTAAGACCCCCATGCCTTCCTCCACCCTATTTTAATTTCCATGTGTGGGCCTCTGTCTTTCCACTCCACCTTGTTCTGCATGCAATAGTAACGCATGCCACCCTTGCCACTCATGTGGAGGGTGGCGCGCTTCAACTCCGAGGCCACTATCATTAATTATGATGGGAAGGTTGATCTTCCTCATTACACCCCGATCGGGGGAAATTTATTTCTCATTATCATTTGAGGTAGATAACAAGTAATAAATAATTAATAATTCCATTTACATAAAAAAAATTAGTGGATTTTGTTGCAATACTTGGAAATTTATATGAATTCCTCATCCTTATCTTATGTGAAAGTGATGACAATCATTGTGAAGGTGAACATTGACATTATAAGTTAGAAATATAAATGGATGAATTCATATATGTATATATGTAAAATTATGTTAATATTGATAATAAAGCATCAAATTTATTCTCCCTTCCCCTCCAATGTGAAATAAGAATAAATAAAATAAAATGAACAAGGGAAAGCATGTTCTGAATTGAGGCATATTAAAGTAACCTCTATTAGGTTTATGTATGACTAACCAACAATTGATAAATGATTTTGTTGTCACGATGACTTCAAAAAAGTTATGTTTTCTCAACTAGTAGTGAAGAAACATCTAAGGGGTATCTAAAACATGTTTTAGGAAAAAAATAACAAACTTGTAGTTTAAAATGTTTTTGGATCAAGATTAGATCTTAAAACATTAGCATGGTCCTATCTAAAACATGTTAATTTTTTTTTAGGAAAAACATGTATTCTCTGCAAGAAAGGTATTTATAAAATCCCATTATTAAAAAATATGAAAAGTCACTCTAACAAGTGAGATTCCACAACCTAACCTTATGGTTTATATAATAAAGTTAGGTATCATTTCTCTTTTGGCCTCTAATTGATCTGAAAATTGTTGTGGATATTCCATTAGACAGTTTATCATAACATATTCGATAAAATTATTTTTAAAATATGATATTCTCCACTATTATAGTTTGATTATATTTATAGATTCGTAGATTTATTGTTAATAGTGTCTGCATGTGAATGAAAATTATGCAGAAAATAAAGAACAGAAAAATAAAATTTCACACACACATTTGACCCAGGATATGACCCGAGAAACCCTTTCGAGAGAAAAAACCCAACTAGAAGGTGAGGTCGCTCTGCTCTCTTTATCTGAATCGAAATATGGTTGTAAAACAAAGAGGTATGGCCTGTGGCTTGTGGGCTATTACAGTGCAAAATTCCTCTCTGTGTGCTCTTCCTCTTATCCCTCTTGGATATTTTTACTCAACTATGGAAAAAATTCACTTGAAATAATGGAACCCCTTTTCCTCCTAGTGGCCTGGTTATAACACAACCCGATAGATACTATTGGTTAGGGTTGAATATTTCAATTCTTAACAAGGGTTGCAATATAGACTCTTATAGAGTCTTCTATTATCATAATCACCTAGCTAGCCCTTTTTTCATTAATAATTGGGGCTAACATTGCATCCCCTTGAATTATGGTGGTGAAAACACGGTCAACTTTTGAGTGGCATAACTTTCACATACATACTCTGATTGACGTGATTATTTCGCCAATGGAAAAGTATGAATGTGTAGAATAGGAAAAAAATGGTGTGTGACTAAAGAGATAATACCCCCCACCCCCCCCCCCCCAAAAAAAAATAAAATATCGTTTTATTCCTAAAAATTATCCTAGAAGGTTTCAGACCCTAATTTTCCAAAATATGTCCCACCAGTAAAAATGGTCGTGAGAGTTTATTCCTCCACTTTTTCCACTCTGAAAGCATCAATATGGATGAAAAAAATATAATGATCCAATAAGGATCACACCTCTCCATTTTTGGAGGCTTTTTGCCCCCAAAATCTTCTACTAAATGAGGTGATGGTGTTTTTCTTCCAGCTTCTCTCTAGTGTACCATTTAGCTTTGCGTGGATGTTATCCTTTCAATCCAATCTACCAAAGGCCATGCTGTTCCTATCTCTTATTTCTAGACCTATTTTGAAAAAATGCATCTTCTCTCAACTATATTTAAGTATCTGGTGTCAAATCCTCCATGAAAGGTAGTATATGTTCCTCTTCCTGGTCTAGCATGGAAGGCTCATACAGTTTCAAATTATCAACATTCACAACCAATTAAATGCACATATATAGTGGTAAATTGAGTCCATAGGAAAGATCACCCACCTTTTGTATTATCTCAAAGGGACCATACATTAGAGCCTTTATTTTCATACCAAGATCTTGTAGCTTCTCCTTTTTCAATTGTTTTGGTAATTTTTCTCCCAACTTAGATGATTTCTTTATTCGATGCTAATCGTATCTAGACTTATATTTCTCCCGTGACTTCTGCAGTGTCTCTTGTACCTATATATGGATCTATATAATCTTCTCTATAAAACTTTCAGACCTCAAGGCATCTCCTATAATATATTCCCTCACACCTCCTTGTTGTCCTTATGAAATGTCCAAGGGTGAAGGTAGTAAATATCCAAAACAAGTTTCAAATGGAGACTTTCTTGTAGAAGTGTGAACTACTCTATTGTAAGAGTGTAGTATATATACCATATTTGTTTCCTAGTTCTTTGGATTCTTCTGGTTTTATCCCCTCAAAAGCTATATCAAATCCCTCTTGACTACTTTTGTATTCCCATCTGTCTGTGGATGGAAGGTTCTAGATATTTTCAACTTTATGTCTATATTCTCCTCAATGTAGTCCAAAATTCACTGAGTAATCTTCTGTCCCATTCTGAAATTATTCTCCTTATTATCCCAAAGTGCACATAAACTTGTCCAAAGAATAAGTTTGTTTCTTCTTTCCCACTGATGGTATTTTTATAGGGCATAAAAAAAACATCTTTCTGAACCTATCAATTAGCATAAACATGTAGTCATGTCCCTTCTTGCTTGTTGGTAAACCTCCCACAAAGTCCATGGAAATTATTTCCCAAGGATGAGTGGGTATAGGTAAGGGATGATATAGACCTTGTTTCCTGTTTCTATGATTATTGGTACAAAAAATAATGCACCCTCCTATGACCCTAGCTACCTTCTCTTACATATTTTGCCAATATGCACACATCTCCAAGTTGGCCACAATATTCCCTACACCAAAGTTCACTGCAACCTATAAATTAACCCATCTTGGAGATGGTAGTCAATATTTTTGTCATCATCATGCACATGAAAATGACTCTACAACAGGTGAAACACCTCCGTAAATTCTTCATCCTCTAAATATGTCTCTCTATATCCATCATTCGTGAATGGTTCCTTGTGCATAAGAGTCCCCAAAGCCATGATCTTTGATGTGGGTGGCCTTGAGAGCATGTCAACCATATTTTTTGTGTTTCCCTTCTTGTACTTCATCACCAAATGAAACTGTTGTAGAAAAATCATCCACTTGTAATGTCTGGTCTATTGTAGATCACTCTGGGCCTATAGGTATTGTAATGGATGGTGATTTGTGTGGACTACTATCTCCTTTTCCATTAAATAGTGATTCCACTTCTTCACATATTGCTCTAGGGTATAAAGTTTCTTATCATAGGTAGGGTAGTTAATAACTGCCCCATGAAATACTCCATGTTGGAAGCATAGAGGCCTTCCTCCCTAGATCAATACTACTCCCATAACATACCCACTCGCATATGTCTCCACTTCAAAAGTTTGTTGCAAGTTTGGTAATTCTAGAACTGGTGCCTGACTGATCTTCTTATTTAGCTCCTTGGAAGCCCTTTTCTAACCCTTTCCCAACTAGAAATTATTTCCACTTGTTATTATGGTGTGGAGCAATGCTACTACTATTGAAAATGAGGTTATGAATTTCCTTAGGTATTGTGCTACCCCACTAAAAATCCTAACCTAAGAAACATTAGCAGGAACTGACCATTTCATGATTTCCTCCATCTTGGAAGGATCTATGTCCAGCTCTCCTCCGCCTATCACACACCTCAGATACACCAAAGACTATTTTAAAAACTCACATTTCTTGAAATTTTCTAGTAGTTGGTGCTTCTTAAATGTCACCAAAACCTATGTTAAATGTGATATGTGCTCCTCCTAGGTAGCATTGTATACTATTATATCATCCTAATAGACAATAACAAATTAATCTATAAAAGGATGCAAGACATCATTCATTAATATCATAAACATAGCTGGTGCATTACTATGTCCAGGATGCACAACTAACCACTAATATAAACCTTTAATATTTTTGAAGGTGGTATTCCAAGTATGTTCTTCTCTAACTCAAAATTGGTGATATCCAGACTTTAAGTCTAGCTTGGTGAAGTATTTTGCTTGCTGAAACTAATCCATAAGATCATTTATCTTGGGAAGAGGGTACCTTTTCTTGAACATGAATTTGTTCAACGCCCTGTAATCTATACAGATATGCCAAGTACCATCCTTATTTGGAGCAATGATGATGGCTAACCCACATGGTGATGTACTTGGTTGAATGACACCTTGTTCCAGTAGTTGGTGCAACTTTTACTTCACCTCACTTGCTTCTATAATAGACCAACTATACATCCCAATGTTTTGTAATGGGGATTATGATATTAGTTGGACCTTGTGCTCTAATTCCCTCTTCGGTGGTAACCATTTAGGCTATCGTAACACATCCCTGCATGTCTGTAGGAACTCTTCTGATTGTAGTTTTTGTTTCTTAGTACACCCCTCCAAGGATTCCTTTCCTCTTAATAACTCTTCTACAAACTCATTTTCTCTTTAAAAAATTAAACATAATTCTTGTTGGAACTAACTAATTTCTTGGATTGGTTAGCACTTACTAGTGAAATTTTAGACTTGGTTTTATGTGCATTGATGGTGAATTGTTTTTATCCTTGACGATCTAATATTTGTTGTCTCTCCACATGAATGTTGCATCTTGCATGTACATGTAGGGACTTCCAAAAAAACTCCACATACGTTAAGGGGAACCACATCTAGTTATACTTAATCAATAAAATTAAAATTTATTGAAAATCTAATTTTTCACTATTTTGTTACCTCCAACTCAACATCCTTATCTACGCATCCCAATTGATATGGACTTGGATTGTCATGAACTCCAAAACCCAATTTCTTGACTAGCTCTCCTGTAATGAGATTTTCCTACGATCCTGAGTCAAATAGAGCATCAATCGCGATATCTTTGACCTATATCTTTATATGGAAGAGTTTGGTCATATATCTCTCTTTTTTTTATTGAAGGCTACTCAGATTCACCTCCTTGTGCACTAGCATAAAAACTATCTTTTCATCCATGTCCAAGTTGCTTTCAACATGGTTGTTTAAATCATTGGCCATGAGATTGTTCTTCTTATTTTCTTTATTTTTGCTCTTCAACTTAAGCTCTAGATGCAAATTCCAACACTTCTCCTCTGTATTACCGTCATTTTTGTAGTGGTTTTAGTGGTTTTTGGGATATTTTCACTAGTTTTTTGTGGCAATAGTTGGATCTCGTGCTCCGATTCCCTCTTAAGTGGTAACTCTTTAGTCTCTCGAAACACATCCTTGTATGCATGTAGTAAATTTTCTAGTAGTTATTTTTATTTCTTAGTACACCCATTTAGGGATGTGTTGCCTCTTACTGACTCTTCTACAAATTGATTTTATCTTAAAAACTACAAAACATACTTCTTGTTGGAACTAATCAATTTCTTGTCTTGGTTAGAACTTACCAAAAAAAAGTTTTACTTTCCTTTGTGCACATTGATGGTGAATGATTTTACACCCTAAAAGAGTCGATACTAATTAGATCTTTGCATGAATATTGCATCTATCATGTACATATAAGGATTCCCAAATACAACTCCACATACCTCAAGGGGAACCACATTTAGTTCTACTTCATCAATAAAACTAGTTCTAATAACAAATATATTTGTTCATTTTTTTATTACCTTCAACTCTACATCGTTATTTACCCATCCCAATGGTTATGGCCTTGGATTATCATGAACTTCCAACCCCAAATTCTTGACCATCTCTACTGTAGTGAGACTTTTCTATGATCTTGAGTCAAACATAGCATCAATCTTGGTCTTCCTAACATGTATATTTACATGGGAGAGTTTGGTAATTTCCTTCTCTTATTGTTGCTGAAGGTTACTAAAACTCACCTCATTCTGCGCTAATTTACAAATGATATTCTCATCCACATCTGAGATTCTTTCAACTTGGTTGCTCAAATTAGTGGCCATGGGATTCTTCTTCCTCTTGCCTTTCTTTTTTTTCTTCAGATTAAGATTTGAATGCAACTTCCAACACTTCTCCTCTGCATGGTCTTCAATGTTGTAGTGTTTGTTGGGATCTTTGCATTGATGCACTTTGGTTGTCATATTTTTATATTTCCCCCTTTATTCTTCTTCTTCCGCTCCTTAAAAGTGTCATGTTGCTCCTTTTGCATCAATCCATTTTATTATGCTTTCTTCATGCCTATGTTCTCCAAGTATTATTCCTGTACACAAGACTCATCCACTGATTTAGGAATGAACAACACCGCTTTCTCTCATAAATGGTGGTGTAGACCCCCCAAATAATTGAGGAGTACATATGGGTTCTTTGGGGAGATACTCGACATTATGGCTATATTTATAAACTCTGTGGTGTACTCCTGCATGATTTGCCCCAACATTTTTATAAAGTAGTGACATTAGATCCACTAGTTCTATACATACCCAATAAGGTAATATTGTGACTTAATGAAGGTTTTAAATTCCTCCCACTTAGTCATTGGAGGCTCTCCCTCAAACCTTAGGGTGTTCGTCTAGATTTCCCACCAAGTGAGGGCATGACCCTCTAAGTGATATAAACTAAAATATACTTATAATATTTGTAACCAATGATTTAACTTCATAGGTTTAATATCATTGTGGTATAGATTTAAATTGACCTTTGTTTCCATTTTGAATAGGTACTATGATTGATTCACGACACTTGGAATAGGTTGATCTTTTTTGGGTCCCTTCTTTCGTTGGTTCTTCATTTCTTCTTGGTCTCTCGATCCCCTTTCTGATTTGTCCTCTACATTAGTACCTCATCTTCTTTTAATATTCTAAGATTATTTCTTATGGTTGTCATGAGGAGATTTTCATTAAGATTTATATCTAAGACTTTTTGTTCTAGCCACAAAAACCTCTTTTCTACAGGATTACAATGGTCATTCACAAATTTCTTGGCCATGATTAAGCTTTTACGACTTATCCACTATAATTATACACAATATACCCAAAGAAAAATACTTTGTTACAAATATTATTTGTAAACCAATGTGGATATTCCACTAGGCAGTTTGTCAGAACTGTTTTGATAAAATAATATTTAAAATATGAAATTCTACACTATTAAAATTTTATTATATTTATGAATTTATAGATATACTTTTAATAGTGTATGCATGTAAATACAAATTATGCATAAAATTTATAATGGAAAAATAAAGTCTCACACAAAAGTTTGACACAAGACATGACATTGGAAACTCTTTTGAGAGAAAAAACTAGCTAGATAGACATGATGCTACTATGATCTCTTTCTCTAAATGGAAATATGGTTTCGAATAAAAATAAGTATGTCCTGTGGCATTTGGGATACTATAGTGAAAAAATTCTCTTTGTTTGATCTACATCCTATCCCTCTTGGTATTTTTTCTCAACTATGGAACAAATGCACTCAAAGGAATGAAACCCCTTTTTCTCCTAGTGACCCAGTTATAACATAGCCTAATAGCCTACTAGTGGATAGGTTTGACTACCTTAAATCTTAACCAGAGTTACAATACATACTATTCTAGAGTCCCAAACATCATAATCACGTGTCCATCCCATTTTTCATAAATAATGGAGGCTGACGTGGCATCCTCTTGAATTACGGTGGTGAAAATAAGAATTTCAACTTCTGAGTGGCATAACTTTCACATATAGACTCTAACTGACACGATTCTTACATCATTGGAAAGGTATCTATGTGTAGAATAATAATAAAAATGTCAGGCACAAAAGAGGCAAATTCCCCCCCCCCCAACCCCTTTTCCCAAACAAAAAAAAATCATTTATGCCTCAAAACATTCCTAGAAGGTTTCAGATCCCAATTTGCCAAACTCGGTCTTGGTGGTAAAATTGGCCTTGAGAGATAATTCCTCCACTTTTTCCTCTTTGAAGGCATCGAGATGAATAAAAAAAAATATAATGATCAAGTACATATCACTAATATGTTTTCTAGGTCAAATATTCCTTGGATTCCTCTAGCACATTGCCATTTTGTTGAGACCTTAACAATCCTATATCTTACATGTAGGCCCTCATCCTTTTACCAATGAATATACCTTTCCAAATATGGTTTAACTTGGGATCATGTATTTTAATGGTTTCAAAATCCATTTCCTTTTAGATTGTCTTGTACTTCGCTAATATGCTTTGTTGGCATATGTTGTCCTCATGGCAACCTACTCGATGAAATGAGATTGTTGGCTATGGTGATGTGTAGTGTTTTCCTCGATGGAAACCTACTTGATAAAGTTGATGAAAACCTCCACTTCGATGAGTTAAGGAAGATTTTTGGCAATGTGATACAATGTGTTGACTTTGATGGAACCTTCCGATGAAGTTGTCCTCATGAAACCGACTTGATGAGTTGTTAATGATGTAAATATGATGTATCTACAAATCAGCTCATAAGTAACAGAAGAAATGAATTCCTGTCACAAAGCATACGTGGGTTTGTTAAGGTGAAGTAGCGTATGCACGCGGAAAAGTACGTGCCAAGTCACGTATGCCAATTTTTGCTCTATTTTTATAAAACCAGGGGGCATTACCATGGTATTGGCCCAAAGTATTGAGCGCTTGATTATCTATTTGATCCCATCCAGGAATACCATCAGTGGTTGAGTGGTTTTGACTCATGGTATTGATAAAGGCCAAATCTATTTAAGGAGAAGAAAATCATAGTGCAAAGTGTGTGCAAGTGTTTGGGCATTAATGAATACTTCACTCTGAAGTATATCTGCATGGTTGAACTCTGTTCTTAATTGATAGATCTGAATCTATGATGAACCTATTAATATGATGAAGGTTCAAGATCTCTAGATCTAGAAATGATGAATCTCTAGGATGATTTGAAAAGAAGTGATGAAGACCTGGCACAAATCTGATGAAGAAATTGAAGAAATTTGGGTAAGTTCATAGATCTGATCTGTTCTGCAAAGTTTATCTTTTATAGATCTATACGCAGGTTCGTTTCATGAAAAGCGCGTGTGTACGCGGATCTGGTTCAATAAAAGCGCATATGGGCAGTTAGGGTTTTCTGAAGAAAAAAATGCACAGATGTATACGCGGGTTCGTTTCATGAAAAACGCGTGTATACGCGGTTCTGATTAAATAAAAGCACGTATGGTATTTGAACTAATGATTGCTCAAGGTTGAATGTGTTTCTGCATATCTGTTCTGAAGTCTGGGTTATCTCTGATATTCTGGTTACGGTTGTTTCACTGTTCTGGTTGAAGCATTGGGTGAAGTATATTTGTTGATAAGTGAAGGGTTGTGTTGAAGCTGTTTGATCCAGTTTGAAAATTGATGAAACGTGGTCAGAAGTAGTGCTGAGGGTTGAAGCCTTCAGTAAGGGGGTAGTAGCTCCCTTCCTGGGGTAGCTGGTAAACGAGAGCAGGGGGTAGTAGCTCCCTTCCAGGAGAGGCTGGTAAACGAGAGCAGAAGGGGAAGCTCCCTTCCTGCAGAGGAGGTTGATGCCTCGGAACTGAGAAGGTTGTAGCCTTCTGTAGGTGGGTGCCTGCGTGCTGGTATGATTCTGCGCCAGTGCATGGTTGTAAGAAGTTTTCTTTATAATAAATATTGAAGACTGAGATGACAGCAGCAGTGGTTTTCTCCCGACTTGGGTTTCCACCTTAAATTCTGGTGTTCATGTGTGTTGCTTATGTGTGATGGTTTATTCTATTTTTACTGCACATGCTTTCTGCTTAACATCTGATGAATAAATGATGCAATGATTTAAGAATAAATTACATAATAAGAGATCCGAGCATACGCGAGTTTCCTTGAGGATATCCGCGTATATACGTCGTTAGTTCCTAAATCCACCTCAGTTGAAATGCATATAAAAAAAGGACAACACCAAACCATGCTTCCCATTTCGTAGCTAGCTCCTAATGGTGACGAGAGGGCTCTCTCCGGGTCAATCTCGACAAAAGATGTCCAATAGGGCCTGAGATGACTTAAAATGGATACTGATTTTAGGCTAGTAAATAAATATAAAAGAGGTATTTTGATAAATGACTGGGTTTCAGGGATGTATGGGACAAAGAACAACATGAGCTGAGAAATTAAATCAAAGACATGGAATATCTCATGAGGCAAGATAGGCAAGAGGTTTAGCAAATAAATTTGAAATAATATGAAGTGGAAAGACTGTTGAGAGGTCCAAAGGGCATATATAATGAATCATTTTCAACAAAAGAAAACATACAGAAACATGAACGCTTTCCCAAGGCAGAGCAATAAACTGGATTCTACCTTTCTTACCTAAAAGCATTCAACTAGAAATGATTATGAATGAACGGTAAAACATAACGAGATACATATGAAATAGAAAGAAAAGACATATGTCAAACTCACACCACATGAATCTCATAAATCAGAGCTGCATCCTTTCATTAATTCTCTGCCAAAATTGTACAGCCAAACGCTGAGTTATTCTTCCACACCTTTCCCCCAGAACTCAGACCCCTTTCAAATGATTTTCCCTCATAATAAATAAACTTGGAGGTGGGAAAACAGATTGACACAAATAGGGAGTTGTTTCAACTAAAATTATGAAAATAGAAAAAGAGTCATCCATCAGTTCTAAAGACAGAACAATGTTACATTATTTCACTTAAGATTTTCTGGTGACCAATGAAAAGGCAGAAACTGTAGCGTAGACCTTCTAAATCGTAACTGAAGACACAAATAGACTATCCACTCCTATTTTTCTGCTATGGTAGATGTTTCCATTTTAAATTTAGGCGTGCTTTCCTTTTTGCCGTTTGAAAAAACCAATTTTTTAACAAAAATGCCTTTGAACAAAGCCTTAACCTTTAGTAAAGGGAAAAATACAACAAAATTTTGTTTGTCAACAGGATATAAGGAGGTGGATTAACAAGATAGTTTCCGCTTCAGAACTGAAGAATGTATCATAGTAGTTTGATGTCGAAAAGATGTGTAAGTTGCTCGATGACCAGAGCACCCATAGGCGACATGAATTGGATTGCCATAAGAATGCCAACATATACAGTTGCAGTTCTGTAATAACCCCAGTCTGCAGTCCCAGCTGCAATTTTTCCAAACTAAACAATATCCATTTTCTTTCATCGATAAACTTAACCAAATTCCCAACACTGTCCTCATCCAATCGCACCAAACACCGATAAATGGAAACTCACAAGATGATTTGATTTAATTTGGAGCAGAAGGGCCACGAAATTTGGAGTTTTGTTATAGGCAATGAGAAAATCTGCCTGTTGACCCTGTGCGCCGCACGCACACCCAGTGCGCCGCGTCGCGCCTATGCGTCGCGCGCTTGCAAATTTACACTGTCAAACTTGGCCCAATGCGCCACGTCGCGCCGCGCCTGCTCCCAATGCGCCGCGCAGCACTCTAACACCCAGTTTCGGCTCCAAACTCATGATTTCATTACTCCACATTTAAACTCAACTTCTATGATGTCTTTGGCATGTAGATGGGTTGTAAAAAAAATGGATTTACCTTACATAGTTGAGAACCCACTTTTATAACATTTGACATTGGCACTTTGAACTTTTCAAATGTGAATTCTGTTTTTCATTTCCATCTGACTTTCTGACTTAAATGATGGCTCCTTTGGCTATTTTTGCAGGGATGACTGATGTTGAGAGGATCAGGGCGGCGCCTGAAATATTTCATGACTGAAAAACTTTGAAAAAATTACATATTTAAAAACAAATTTAATGATTTCTTCTTCAAAACAGAGTTTTGAAGAAGAAACGTTTTCAAGCATTATTTGACGATGGGATTTTGCCATGGAAACTAATTTGGAACCTCCCTCATACGTCTGCTAGTATTATTGTGCATTTTGTGGACTAAATCAACTAAACCCTAGACCTAAAAGACCTAAAAACCTTAAATAACTTTTTTGCTGACCAAGATATTAGAACAGGACTGCAAATGACTTAAAATTGATTTAATAAACTTTGATGAACATACCTGAGCCAATAGGTACAAAGCATGAGGGGTAATGACTCACAAGACCTTTCCGTCAGATTATAGCATGCCCCTAGTGGAATGCAACTTATTAAATCGAGCGAGACACAAAAATGAAATGTAAAAAGAGTTGATCAGATTTGAGGATCGAATGTGACCGACTTTAACATATGCTAGTTTTGTTCTGCAGTAGCGTATGGGTTTTTGAGAAAAGAAAAATAAAAGTTTTATCAAGAAGGCTCTAAATATCGATTCACCCCTCTCATTATTTTTCCCAACAATTGGTTTCAGAGCAGGTCCTTCTGAAAAAGCTTAGCCGCTAGAAGGAAGATCAAGCAAGATGAGCAATCAAGATGGAACAACATATATCAAGCCTCCGCTCTTTAATGGAAGCAATTCCAATCTTCCGGAAAACAAGGACGAGATCCTATCTTCAGTCCCCTATGGGAACGGATGTATGGGCCATTGTTGAACAAGGATATCGATATCCAACTACAATACCAACAGATCCGATCGAAAAGAAGAATTATGAATCAAATGCAAAGGCAAGAAATTCTATAACGGGAAGTCTCGACCGAATCCGAATTTGTCAAAGTCATGCGCCTAAATACAGCGAAAGGAAATTTGGGACAAAAATATTCTAAGTTATGAAGGTGATGCAAAGGTAAAAAGTGAAAAACTCCAAACTCTCGAATTGAATATGAAAATTTGAAGATGCATAGTGATGAGAGTATTGCCAATTTCTTTTTACATGTTGATGATGTTGTAAATCGTATGAGAAATCTGGGAGAAACAATAACCGAATCTACTTTGGTTGAGAAAATTTTAAGATCGCTAACAGCAAAAATTTGAGTAAAAAGTTTCTACTCTTGAAGAAAAAATGGGATCTTCAAAATCTTACTCGTGGTACAACTTCATGGCATTTTAACCGCATATAAAATGAGAAGAGGAGGACCATATGAAGTCAAAGAGGTTGTCTTTTAGAGCTTCTACAAAAGGGAAAGAAGTACAAGAAGTAGAAGGATCAAGATATATCTCGGAAGAAGATGAGGCAAATTTTGTAAAGAAACTCCAACTTGGCACGGACGGTTTCGGAGGTAAGCTTCTTTTCAAATGTTTTGAGTGTGGAAGAATTGGTCATTATGCTACTAAGTGTCCTCATAAAGAAACACCGCAAAAGGGAAGGAAGTAGCAAGAAGGAATAAGAATCGGTATAACAATAGAAAAAAGTTACTATACTCATGAAGATAGTGATGGGTTATCTGATAGTGAGGAAGAATGTGAACAAGATCTTAGAATTCTCATGTATTTGAATGTAGAGAAGAAAATGATACTTTTGTGGATGCTCTAGAGGACAATGACTTTCTTGAAGAAAACAATCAACTCAAAATACGCTTAGAATAAATTAAAATACTCTTAGAAGAAAGGAAAAATAACCATAGAGACTCGGGAAACGCAGAGTTGAAGAAGCAAAGAAACACATCGAGAAATTAGAATGTGAAGTGGTAAGTCTAAGAAAATATTTTTGAGAAAGTAAAGACTCGAATCTTAGATTTGCTAAAGGATCTCGAAACCTTAGATGAGATTATTAAGGTACAACGTTCTCCTCTTATAAAGACAAAGTCTTGGATATACCGAGAGAATCTTCTCGATGCTTCAAAGACCAAATTATCTAAAAGCAGATCTACAAACTAGTTTACAAAATTCTCGCCACTCGAAAGAAGGGAATAAAGAATCATTACAGGTAAAGTATGATCATCTCAATTCAAAGAACACTAACAGGAATATCTCTCAAAGAAACACCAATCAACAAAATCCAAGTAGAAGATTTCATGATCGCGAAAATTTCTTCTTCAATGGACAATGTTTCTCATGTCACAATTTTGGTCATAAAGTTGTTCAATGTGTTGCATATAAAACCATCATGACTAGAGAAGCAAGAAAGAAAAAGGATTGAATTTGAGAAGAATACCTATAACAACTTTTCTCCTCTTCTAAATGAAGTTGAATGTGCTTATTGCAATAACTTTGGGCATGAAGAATTCGAATGCGTGGAGCAAAATCCAAATTAAAATAGCATTTTCCTTCAAGATCCAAAGTATGGAAAAAGAAGGAATTACAAAGTTGAAAATTGTGGCATAGCTGCTATTTGCAAAAGGTGAAGAAAATCAATGGTACATTGATAGTGGATGCTCAAGACACATGACGGGTGACAAAAATAAACTTCTTGCATATAGTGCTCTAGAAAAGGAAAATAAAGTTACATTTGGAAATGATACTCCCGTTGTAATTAAAGGAAAAGGGTCTCGTGTTTCTTAAAAGAAAAAGGTGAAGGCTAATGATGTCATGTATGTGGATGGTTTAAGGCATAACCTCGTTAAGTGTAAGTCAAATGTGTGATCAAGGAAATGAAGTTGTCTTTAGTTCAAAAGAATGTGTGGTTCGTGATCTTGATACAGTAAAACAATTATAAAAGGAAAAAAGAACTCCAAGCAACTCCGTATGTATTGAAGAACCGCAAAGAACAATGTTACTTGAGTCAATCTTTAGAAAACTAGCTATGTCATAGAAGGTTGGGGGCATCTAAGCTTCTCTCAAATCAACAAATCAAGCGAGACTTTCACTGTCGTTCGTGGTCTTCCCAATATTACTCTACCTAAAAGTATCATATGCAAATCTTGCCAATTCGGCAAGTAGACCGCAGTGCAATTTAATTCCAAGGAAGGATCATCGAGTAGGCCTCTTGAACTCATTCATACCGAAATATGTGGACCTATGAGGAAAAAGTCACCTCATGGTGAACAATACTATATCTTATTTATTGATGATTTCTCTAGAATGTGTTGGATTGGGTTGCTTAAACATAAAGACGAAGCATTTGAGAAATTTCGGATCTTCAAGGCTCGGTTGAAAATGAGTTAGATCTAAAAAATCAAATGTCTTAGATCTGATCAAGGAGGAGAATATACTTTAGACGAATTCCTTGAATTTTTGTGAACAACATGGCATAAAAAGACAGCTCTCTATAGCCGGCACTCCACAACAAAATGGCGTAGCAGTAAAGAATGAATAGAACAAGCTCAACAAATGACTAGAGCTATGCTTCGATGACTTCGGAACACTCCGACACATTTTGGGGAGAAGCAAAGACATACAACAGTAAACATTCTCAACAAAGCACATGTTCGTGTAAATAGTGACAAAACTCCATATGAAATTTGGTATGGTAATTCTCCCTCTGTGAAGCATTTTAGAGTTTTTGGAAGTAAATTCTTTATCAAAAAAAAATGATGAAAAACTTGGCAAGTTTGAACCTAGAGCGGATGAAGGAATACGTCTTGGTTACTCCTCCACAAGTAGAGCTTATAAATGTTACAATAAAAGACTTCGGAAAATTGTTGAATGTATTGATGTTGTTATTGATGAGTCTCCTGTAGCCCCAAAAGAAGAAAAACAAATAACAAATGAAGACGAGGGTGACTTATTTCCTTTTACATCAAATAGAAATGATATAGACAAGTGAACCCAATGAAGAACCCGAAGATGATTTATCTCGAAAAAGCTCCATCTAGATATGTTCAAAAGAATCATCCGTAATCTCAAATTTTGGGAGATAAGGGATCGTGTGTACAAACAAGAAGGACTCTTGTGGGATCTTCTAGCTATCTCGGCATTTCTATCCACTATTGAACCACACAATGTCAATCAATCTAGCAAAGATGAATGTTGGGTTCAAGCCATGAATGAAGAGCTTGATCAAATTGAAAATAATCAAACTCGGGAATTAGTACCAAGACCTCATAACAAAAATGTCATTGGAACTAAATGGATATTCAAAAATAAGTTAAATGAGAATGGGGATGTTGTAAGAAACAAAGCTAGAATTGTTTGCAAGGGGTATGCTCAACAAGAAGGTATAGACTTTGAAGAAAATTTTGCTTCGTAGCTAGACTTGAAGCCATAAGAATGTTTCTTGCTTTTTCAAGCTTACAACAAATCAAAGTTTATCAAATGGATGTTAAATCCGCCTTTCTCAATGGTGATCTAGAAGAAGAAGTTTATATAGAACAACTAGAAGGATTCATTTTGGGAAATGATAAAAATATTGTTTGTAGACTTAAAAAGGCTCTATATGGTCTCAAACAAGCTCCAAGGGCATGGTATTATCGCCTCTGACAAATATCTTCATCAACAAGGATTTTCAAAGGGATCCATCGATCAGCAAGTTATACACAAAAAACCCGAAAATGACAAACTATTGATTGTGGTTGTATATGTTGATGATATCATTTTTGGAAGCAATGAAGAATCTATGAGTCGGAAATTTGCTTCGCCTATGCAGCAAGAATTTGAAATGTCTTTAATCGGGGAACTAACATTCTTTTCTTGGCTTCTGCAAGTGCATCAAAATACGCATGGCATATTCTCATCACAAAGCAAAATACCTTAAGAAAATTCTGAAAAAGTATGGCATGGAAGAGTGCAAACCTGTAAGTACACCAATGATAATCGGATGTAATCTCAGTTCTCATGATGATTCTCCCACGGTGAATCAACCAGAATACAGATCTATGATAGGAAGTATACTTTATCTCACTGGGACTAGACCAGACATTATGCATGCAGTTGGGATTGTTGGACGATTCCAAGATAATCCAAAAGAGTCTCATCTTCAGGCTGTCAAAAGAATATTCAAATATCTACAAGGAACTCAAGACTTTGGACTATGGTATCCAAAGAATGCTGATCTCACTCTTCATGCTTACACTGATGCAGATTGGGCTGGAAATGTTGATGATCAGAAAAGCACTAGTGGTGATGCATTCTATATGGGGCCCCGGTTAGTATCTTGGTTCAGCAAGAAGCAAAACTCTATTGCCTTATCTACAGCAGAAGCAGAATATGTGGCTGCCGCATCATGTTGCACTCAACTTCTTTGGATGATGAAAACCTTACAAGACTTTCAAATCAAATGTTCATCTCCTATCTCCATTATGTGTGATAATGCAAGTACATCATTATCTCAAAGAATCCTGTTATGCATTTCAAGACCAAGCACATTCCCATCAAGTATCACTTCTTACGTGAACAAGTGCTTGAACAAAAGGTGAAGTTGGAGTATGTTCCCTCCAAAGAACAAGTTGCTGATATATTTACCAAACCTCTACCCAGCAAAGCGTTCGAATATCTCAGACAGAAGCTGGGAATAGTCTCTACCATGCAGAAGATCAGATATACTTAAATGCAGAAGATTGAATTGGATACACGGATTTCATGAAAGACAGTCGCGTATATACGCAAGTTTATACGAAGAAAACCGCGTATGGGTGGTTGCTGACAAATTTTTCTGGGTCAGCATTCTTCAGCACAACTATGGTGTTGTTGGGTATCTATGGTGATGTTTCAGCTCTCATATTTTTGTTTCATTCTCTGATATTTGATGAATATGCCTTGATGATTTTCTGTTGAAAGTGTTCAGGATGCACAAGCTAAGGGGGAGATGAAGGAGTGAAATGGCTTAATAACAGGTGTACAAGTTCAAGGGGAGCATTAGCCTTGCTGAGAATAATGCATTGTTGGCATTATGATGGCTCTGAAATATGATCTCTCTCTTGAGGTATTTTCGGTATTTGTTACAAAAAGTCATTGTTGTAATTTGATGAAAAGGTCATGATGAGACCTATGATGTAAAATTGTATTTTTCAGTAATGAAAGGACTTGATCAAATTTGTAAACCCACTTGGTTGGGTAGTTGAGTCAAAATGTATAAACCCACTTGGTTGGGTACTTGAGTCACATATGTAAATCCACTTGGTTGGATCATTGATGTAAGTATGAGTCCCTGGTGATAGGAAAGGTCATAGAGTCATGTACTTCATTGAAAAAATATGTTTGAAGATTCAGCATGAACTCAGGGGGAGCATGGTAACTTCAGTGCACATCAGATCTACAGAGCTCTTCTTTCTACATGAGAAGAAAAACCTTGTTTTGGTTTTGATCCGCCCTTTGCCCTTGATGTCAAAGGGGGAGAGTATCATGGTGTTTGAATAGGGGGAGAGTATCATGGTGTTTTGTATCTATCTGTTGTGATGATCAAACACGATCATGGTTGCCATCAAGTCCAAAGGGGGAGATTGTTGGCAATATGATGCAATGTGTTGTCCTTGATGGCAACCTACTTGATGAAGTTGTCCTTGATGGAAACTGACTTGATGAGTTTATTAATGATGTAAATCTGATGTATCTACAAACAGCTCAGAAGTAGCACAAAAATAAATTTCAATAAGTGCCAGAGAGATGATAAATATGATATGTCACAAAGCATACGCGGGTTTGTAAAGGAGAAGTACCGTATGTACGCGAAAATGTACATGACAAGTAGCGTATGCCTATTTGCACTCTAAACTTATAAAACCAGGGGACATAACCATGGTATTGGCCCATAGTATTGAGCGCTAGATTATCTATTTGATTCCGTCTAGGAATACCATCGGAGGTTGATTGGTTTTGACTCATGGTATTGATAAAGGCTAAACCTATATAAGGAGAAGAGAATAATAGTGCAAGGTGTGCACATGTCTGGGTTTTAATGAATACTTCACTTTGAAGTATATCTGCATGGTTGAACTCTGTTCTTAATTGATAGATCTGAATCTATGATGCACCTATGGATATGTTGAAGGTTCAAGATCTCTAGATCTAGAAATGATGAATCTCTAGGATGATCTGGAAAAGAAATGATGAAGACCTGGCACAAGTCTGATAAAGAAATTGAAGAAATCTGGGTAAGTTTATAGATCTGGATTGTTCTGCAAAGTTTATATTTTATAGATCTATACGCTAGTTTGTCTTAGTAAAAGCGCGTATGGCGATCGAGGTTTACACGAAGAATAAAATGCAGAGTATACGCGAGGTTTGTCTGTTAAAAGCGCGCGTATATACGCGAGTTCGATGAAGTAAAGCGTGTATGGAATCTAGGGTTTTGCTGAAGTGTGTGGAATGAAATGTCTGATCTGTTATGTTGTTTTACTATTATCTGTCAAGGAGGTATTCATACAGATCTAGGTTGTTTGAATGTTGATTGTGCTGATAATTACGATCAAGTTGTTGGTTGATGATTCAATGAAGGAAGAATCACTGTCTAAACAGTTCTGCATTGTTGATAGATTTTTCTGAACAAAAATCTGATTTCAGATCTGAATCTGAGTTTGATCACATTTTGAAAAATCAGTGTTCTCAGAAGTATACGCAGGTTGATACAAAGAGAAGTGCATATACACGCATCTTCAGTAAAGAGAAGTAGTGTATGATATTTGATTCAATAAATGTTCAGGGGTGAGTGTACATCTGCATATCTATTCTGAAGTATGGGTTATTTCTGATATTCTAGTTATAGTGGTCTTACTTTTCTGTTTGAAGTATTGGGCAAAGTATGTTTGTTGATGATTAGTGAAGGGTTGTGTCGAAGTTGTTTGATCCAGTATGAAAATTGATGAAACATGGTCTGCAGTAGTGTTGAGGGTCGAAGCCTTCAGTGAGGGGTAGTAGCTCCCTTCTAGTGGTAGCTGGTAAATGAGAGCAGGGGGTAGTAGCTCCCTTCCAGGAGAGGCTGGTAAACGAGAGCAGGGAGTTGTAGCTCCCTTCCAGGAGAGGATGGTAAACGAGAGAAGGTTGTAGCCTTCTACAGGTGGGTGCCTACGTGCTGGTATGAGTCTGCGCTAGTACAATGTTGTAAGAAGTTTTCTTTATAATAAATATTGAAGACTGAGACAACGACAGCGGTGGTTTTCTCCCGAATTGGGTTTCCACCTTAAATCCTGGTGTTCATGTGTGATCCTTATGTGTGATGATTTATTCTGTTCTTATTGCACATGTTTACTGCTTACTAAACATCTAATGAATGAATGATGCAATGATCTAAGTAAATAATTATCTGCATAATGAGATCTATGGTAATATGCAAGTTTTGTTAAGGATATCCACATGTATACGCGAGTTGGGTTCAATAAAGTAGCGTATGGGTTTTGAGAAAGAAAAACTAAAAATTTATTAGTCAGATATAAATACTGATTCACCCACCCTCTCAGTATTTTTCCCAACATGACTACGGCTTTTAAGGCTAGATTCTGGGGCTGGGGATAAACCTCTGCCCACAAATACCTATAACTCTCAAAATTCATAAATTACACTAGGAAAATGCTTGCAAACCAAAAAATGACACTAGGACTAGGCCTGATCGTCCCTAACCAGGACTGAAATTTTTTCAGACATGTCAGAAAAATGTAATCTACAAGTCTAAATAAAATTTCTAACCGTAGGGGTCTCATACTTATCTAAGAATCGCTAACAAGAATTTTTCCCTGATATCATTAGCTACATTATCATCTATTACATTGTAGATACATTTTTCGTTCATTTACAAACCAAAACAAGAAGAGAGAAATATATCATCTCTCTCTTAATACATGTTTATAACCAACATAATAACAATAAAAATATCAAGGATACAACAACCATAGAATCCACATATAAACCAATACATTTACACATAAAATACCAAGGAAATAATGTCTCATTAATGAATGAAAAAAAAAAAACCGATATAGGAATACCACGTTCCACTAGACCATATATTGGTTGAGCCAAATATCTCTTCAACCAATCACCCCCATTCCATATTCGAAGCATAAATGTGGGACTGAAACCAAAGAACCAACTAGGGATTTTTGAGGCTAAACCACCTCGCCCTCATTAATAGAAACCATGATTTACTGTAATCCACACCAGATCACTAGGCCAAAACAATAAACATATAATAACATTCTTTACCATGATTTCCAACATATCGCTAGGCAAAAACAAGCATGGATTCCACCTAATTTCTCCACCTACACCATGACAATTTTTCTTGTCTCCTAGTCTCTAGGCTTTACATCAATCTAGAGTTTCATCCATGGATCACCAGGCCATAACTAATACTCCACTCTCTACGCTTTACCTTATACAACATCCTATGATTCTAGGCCTAATGAAGAGCACCCACCTCTAGGCTTTACTGCATATCCCTCTATTCACCGGTCGAGGATTCCTAGGTCGATCGAGGTAACACATTATACAACTTTACTACAAGCCATAGTCTTGTTCAAGGGTTACTAGGCCATGTGTTCTTTCACTCAAAGATCCACCTCACTCAGGTTCCAATCCATCCGACAATCCAACTCAGCCAAAACATGAGAACCCCATCACAACATGGATATCTAGAAATGGAAAGACTAAGCTGAAAAACACTGTCACACCTAGAGAAAACCATACCAACAATAGAAGGAGAACCAAGAACACACATACATAACCACACATGAAAAATCTAGCAATGAAACCACACATGCAAATCAATATCAGTAAAGAATCATATTGTAGTTTCTTGATCCTTCTATTTCTTGCTTGATATTTTCTTTCTCTTTCCTTCTTTTCCTTTTTTGATTCAATGTTGAAATTCTCCAAGAAAACTATAAGTGTCCAGGAGTGTGAGAAATAGAGAATAGAGAGAGAGAGATCCAAAACTGAAATGAAATAAGGTACCAACTAATCCTCAAAATCCTTTTATCAACTAGGCCTCTATTTTCTTCATTTTCCATTTTTAGTTCATTTTCCTCCTCACATGCAACATGTGACCTCTCACCTTCCTTTTCTCCTATTTTCCATTATTTTCATAAATAAATGATAGCTTTCCTTTTCAAATCCTTAGACATTTCCTTATCCCTAATGAACCAAATGAACACCTGCACTAGCATGTTTTCCCAAAATTCAGCTTGGAATAAGTGTCCCATAACCATGGTTATTATTTTTCCTTTAGTAAATTTTGTTACATGGATTTTCACTAGGGTTGTTACTAAACCCTTGCCTTTTGGGGAAAATTTCCTTGGTGTTCAACCACACCTATACCTCATAAAAACCGTTGAAAAGCAAACATAGTGCCAACGGAGCTTTACAACATAGCTCAATGCACTATTTACAATGATCACCCTGCTGAAAAGAAAACCAACATCATAACAACATGACAACTATAATGACATGGCACCCATACTACTTATTGGAGCTTTATAACATAGCACATGGCAGTATTTACATCCATAAACATATTTACATATACCAAAACATCACATAAAAACATATTCCAAGCATATACCAAAACATCATACCAAAATTGCTTTGCCTCAACCACCAAACATTGAATGATACATAGCATGCATTTGATCTACCATTTCCCATGTAGATTCATTGGTACCAAAGTGATTCCACTGCACTTTAAGCTATTTGATTTCTTGATTCTGGAACATGACAATTTTTTTAAATATACATTGAGGTTCTGGTTGGAATTCTCCATCTGGATCCACCTACAATACAAACCAGTTAATCACATGATCAACATATTTAAAATACTTCTTAAGAAATGACACATGGAAAAAATCATGGAATTTCAACGTCTAAGGCAGTGAAATTTTATAGGCTACTAGCCCAATCCTCTCAAAACTCTTAAAAGTTCCACAATACCTAGGTGCCAGATTGGAAAATGAACCAATCCGCAAGGAGCTCTTCTTGGGCTTGATGCACAAATACACATGTTACACAACCTAAAACTCCTTAAATAACCTATTTTGATCTGCATAACTCCTCTTCCTATCCTGCGATGCTTTCATATTCATATTGATTACATACATTCCTTCTTCCATCTCATCCAGCATGTCTAGTCCAATAAATACCTTGTTCATCGAATCACTCCAACTAATGGGAGTATTAAAACTCCTCCCATACAATGCCTTAAACAGAATAATCCTCAAATATTACTGATACCCATGGTTGTAAGAAAACTATACCAATAGAATATTCTCCTCTCATTTCTTCTTCTGGTGCACCATGTACATCCTCATGTCCTCCAATATCTTGTTGACACTCTCTGTCTATCTATCTATATGCAGATTATAAGTTGTACTAAAGGCCAATTTTGTGCCCAAACCTGCAAACAACTCCTTCCAAAACTTGGAAGTGAACTTGTCATCCTTGTCTGACACATTATTCTTTGGAACACCATGTAATATGACCACATCTCTGGTGAACTACTCCGCCACATCACTAGTTGAATACAAATTCTTCACTGGAATAAAGTACGCAACCTTTTTCAACTTGTCCCAAACAACCATGATGGAATCATGTTTTCTAGATTTCCTGGGAAAACCTGTGATGAAATTCATGGAAATTACCTCCCATTTACACTCTAGAATCACAATTGGTTGTAGTAGTATACCTAGATATGTACACTCTTCCTTTACTTTCTCACAACCCAAACATCTAGCCACAAACTCTGCCACATCCTTCTTGAGATTCATCCTATAATAAAATTTTGTCACTATTGTCAATGTACTCCAGTATCTTGGGTGACTTGAATATGGTTTCACGTCAAACACATTCACGGTCACCTTCTTTATTTAACTGTTGTCTAGCACATATATTTTGTCTTTGAACCAAACCAACCCATCTATTGTAAGACAATATTCCACATATTGTGCACCTATACTTCCACATGTACATCTACTCTGATGTAACTTGTGCATAATCTGTCTATACCTGTCATCCTACTGACCTTACTATAATATTTGATCTCGTAAGTTTGTCTCATACCATCTCATACTTTTATATGGTTCACCTATATCTACCTACTAAGAGCATCTGCAACCTTATTCTCTTTACATTTGATGTATTTGATATCAAAATCAAACTCATTGATCATGGCTAACCATCTAGCTTGCCTGATATTCAGATTTGGCTGGTCAAACAAGTATCTCAACCCACTGTCATCACTCACCAGTACAAACCTCCTACCAAGAAGATATTTCCTCTACATTTTTAGTGCGTGAATGATCTCTGCTAATTCAATATCATGTGTCAGATAGTTCTGTTCATGTTCATTCAGTTTCTGTGACTCATAGCAGGCTACTTGCGCTTCCTACATAAGGAATCCACTAAGTACTCTCTTGAAAGAATATGTAGATACCACAAACTCTTTCTATGTGGATGTGATCTTTAAGACTAGAGCATGTGTCAAAAACTCCTTCAACTGCTAAAAAATGGCCACACATTCCTCTTTCCATTCAAACATTTCACCTTCCCTTTGAAATGATGTAATAGGATAATCAATCTGTGTGAAGATCCTCATCAACCTCCTACAATAACCTTCCAACCTGATTTTTCCTCGAAAATTGTTACGAAAACACGAAATTGTTACGAAAATTGTTGGGATTGACAACGTGTCAAACACTTAAAGAAGTGAAAAATCAGTTAAAGATAATTAATTTGATTAAATATTTAATAAAATTAATGGTTAAACGCATATCACATCAAAGAACTAATTGTCTTGTACACATATCTGAAGATAAAAATCTCAAATATTCAGAAGTGAAATATTAATGCTCAATTCTATTTAGAGAATACATATAAAAAAACAATTCAAAGAAAATTATGACTATCAATTACATGTAAACACAACAACCATATAGAGATAGAAGTACCTAATATATCATAACTCTACCCGTGAAATAAATAGTCTTGGTCTAAAATTTCTATTAAGATGATTTAAAAAAAACACAGAAGTGAAAATTTTCCAAGCTTCTCTTACAGAAATTCCGAACCCCTTTCTTCAATACATGAAAGGGCTTATATAGCTAATACTAGGAATGTAAAGATAGAAAATACATAAAGTGTTGAGGAGGTTTCAACAACCCTCCTTAAAATAAGAGATAACATGACATAAATATATATTTTTTTGAATGATAATCTAATGAGTCAGACATTGTATCCTTTCCCATTTTTTGTTTTAGCACATATGTATCCATCATTGGATAAAATTCAGGATACTAAGTTGGCCCTATGCGCAGCTGTCGATTGTGTGTTACATTTGAAAGTGTAGGGATGATGTGAGAGGATGTGTTAGCAAGGCATCCCAACATTAGCCATTGGCTATGTTTCTTCAAATGGTATTGCCAATATTTTTCCCAATCTAGCTTTGACAATATCTTAATGTTCTCTTCCTTCCTCTTAGACCATTCTTGCCATGATTTCATTAATATTTTGACATCAAGAAGGGAACTGGTTGGGAATTCTTAAATAAGATCGGCACCAAAAAAATTATTACTAACAGTTTCAGTAACATTATTTTCAGCATCTCTTTCTCTGAAGATGGCCCATTATGCTTGCTTTAGCTTTATATCGCAATACGTAGAGAGGATTTCTTTGCGTGAATCATTTATTCTCAGAATTTTTGCTACTATGCCTTCCATGTTGTCTTGCCATGTGATAAATTCAAAAATATTCTCATCAATATCATTGAAATGCATCCTTAGATCAGATGATTGATCCATCAATGAATAATGTTTGTTGCGTCAGTCATTGATGATTTCTAATTTATGGCAAAAAACCACATGTTGTTGGGCCAGAAGGGAGTTAAGCTCCACTACTTCCTTTTTAAAGTCTTCAATATTTGGATTGCCCTTGAATTTTTCAATTGTGTGTTGGAATTCTATAAGTTGAGCATATTTGATCTTGATATCAGTTTCATATTGAAGTTTCATTCGATCAAATATGTGTTGAAATTTTTATAATTGTTCTTGTCGTTGATGATCAATGTTATTTTTTTCTTTCAATAACTCTTACTCTAGTTGCTGAATTTTGTGATCTTTATGCTCATTAGGGGAATTTTGATGTCTAAAATGGGACTCCTAAGAGAAATGTACAACCAAAATGAACTTTATAAGAACCAATAGGATTCAAGAAGATGATGTCAACCATGGGGGATGATTCACCATTTTTAAGTAAAAGTATAAAATAAAATAATAAAACTATTTTTTCAACTTGTATTTTCAACTTATCTCCCAAATTTTTTACTGAAATTTTGAGCAGGAGTACTCATTGGATGAAAAAATTAATTTCTCATCCAAGGACTACCCATGTTGTATCCTTACAATGGACCCTGCTACACGAAAATAAGAAATACATGAAAAACATGACTGCAATCACGTTTTTCATGTATTTCTCATTTTTCATGTAGCACAGTCCATATGAAGTATGAAACATGGGTACTCCTTAGATTAGAAATTAAATTTTGTATCCAAAGAGAACTCTCGCTCGAAGTTTGAGTAAAAAATTTAGGAGATAAGTTGAAAAAACAAGTTGAAAAAATATTTTTTCTTTTTTCCCTCTAAATTTGATGATGTAATTAAATATTATTTCATTATTTCCACTATTTTTTTATAATTTCCTTAGGAGGCCCATTTTAGACCTGAAAAATCCACTAATGTGACCAATTGTTTCACTTCTGTGCTTTCTCAATACTAGCAGTTGCATAAGATCCAACAAATTGTGATAGCTTGGTTAAGTCATCAGAAGGATTAGTTTGTGGATCTTTCCACGCAACCTCAATTGGTATATCTCTAGGAAATAGTGCCTAGGACTTCTCAACTCTTCTCCTCTTCCTTTGCCTTCTCATTAGAACCCTATGCGTAGGAATCTAAAATATGTCGAGAGGAATAATATGTTCAATATTAAGAATAATTTTTTATGAAGGGTATGACGGGATGTATTCAACATCATCCTTGTTTATAGCCTTATCATAAGCCCCAATAATAAGCAGGATTTGATTAATACCTTCATGAGTGTTCATTCTTTCTTTACAGCCTTATCAGAAGCCCCAATAATAAGAAGGATTTGTTTAATACCTTCACAAGTGTTTCTTCTTTCTTTTGGCCTGGATGTCTTTAGCTCTTGTGATCCTTTGATCTGTTGATCAAATTGGTCATGAAACTTATCTAAATCACTATCGAACAATGTTTGAATTTTTTTTTCTTATTATATGTGGTTCCTTTTTTTTCCTATGTGACATCAGTGTCTTTTGGACAATATTCCAAATCCTGCTATTTCTGTGAAATTGGTTTAGAAAAACTCAAAGTAAGTTCTAGTTTGAGACAAATTTTTGCCAGGTTTTCCACCTATAGGTATGTTTCGGATAACTGTTGGGCCTTGAAATTGTCATTTTCTTCCATTACATTTTCACTTATATTTCGATATTATCACCTTCACTCCACCTCCATTTCATTAAATTTACCTCACCATTACCGTTATTGGGTTACATTTATTTTTTTCCAAACTTTATTAATTCCTAGTATTTTTAAGTGAATTTATGGTTAAAAATTAGAAAATAATATGCACATACTTATACCTAACAAGTGGAATGACTTTGTTACCATGCGTAGGTGAAAAATAAGCTTCAAAAAGACTCTTATGTCGCATCCTATGGCCAAATTCGAATTTGGATGGAGAAGATCACGAGGTCATACTGATATGTGTCTCATTTCCTATTTGTATTATAACTATAAGAAGACATGTGCCTTATCACTTCCTATTTGGATTGTAACTCTAGAGATAAAGGGAGAGATTCATGGACTCTCATTAATGAGATAGCTTCTCATATTTTTGTGTAAATAGGGAAAGATTTCTCCTATCAAATCATGTGTAAAATTGGAGTTATGCTCAAGATTTGAATACATAATTAGATTATGGCACCTTACTCATGAATTTTCTTTAATTTTGACTTGTTTTTTCTTACATATGGAGCATCTCGATTTACCATCTCTCATACTTTTAGATCCGCTACCTAAAATGTGTGAGATCTACTTTTTTTTATAGATTAAAGTTTATTTTCTTTCTTAGTATTAGTTTTAGAATGAATGTGTAATATTTTCTTTTCTAAAAACATTTCTAAAGGATAGATTTATCTATTTTCCAATTGGATTAAGTTTGATGCAATAGAGCTTGGATTTATTTAGTTTCCTTTCATGTTCTGTTATTTAATTTCTTAGATCAAACTATCAATTCATTGTATAATTGAATGTTCCTAAAAGATCAAGCTAAGAAGGTGACTTGTCATACTTCCAAATTGGGTGTTTTAATGTTCAACCAATACAATCATTGAGCTTTAATTTTACATGCTTTTACATTGCTTTTTAGATCCTCATTCAATTGTATAATTGGGTGTTCTTAAAGATCATTTCAAGAAAGTGATTTTATCATTTTTCTAAATTTAATGCTCGAATACCTAACCTATGCAATTATTGAGTTTTCCCTTTGCATGCTTTAATTTCTTTCCTATATTTAAAGACTAAAGTATAATCAATTTCTTGTACATCTTCTAAAGAGGGTGATTCTATCATACTTCCATATTGGATGCTAGAGTTATTGAATGTACCTTAGTTGTTTTTATTTACATGCTTTGAAATGATTTCTTAGACTAAAATTTCAATTCCTGCAAGTGTGATTACACGCGCTATATTTTATTTTGAATATGTTTTCTTTCTTTTCGTTACTTGATTTCATAGGTTAGTTGAATTTCATTTTCATTATTTTATTTCATAGATTAGATGAATTGGTTTTCATTATTTTTTAGTTATATTGATCTAAAATGAAAGACAATTTCTAGCACATGTTTATGAAATCCCCGAGTTGAAAAATTAAATGGCATGCAAACACTTTTCCCAACATTTTTGAATCGTTTTTAGGGAAGTGTGCATAGGAACTAGCTTTCAGTATAGAGTGTATTTTTTTTATTTTTTATTTTTACTAACCATTAATGGACAGAGGTTCTAGAATGCAACACAAAGACTACATTGAGGAATGGTATCAAAAAGTGATTGTGCCACAACATTCATCTATTCTTCAAGATATCCTTGTAGAAAATCAAAATATTAAGGCGATTTATGAAATCCTTGCAAACAATCAGGTACATTTTTCAAGTTTGGATATGAGCATTTCAAAAACTCTAATTTGTAAATGGCTTCATTGGAAGCATGAATATACTTAAAAATAAAAATAAAAAATAGTTTTTAGATAGATAGGAAAAATAAAAATAAAACCAAGCTTCGCTAGAATTTTAGAATTTTAAATTTTGTTTTTGAAAAAAAAATAATAATCAACGTTGATTAATTAATTTTGAATAAATTTTAGTGACGTTGTAGGAATCACTTCGTTTTTTTTATCACCGTCAGAAATAAAATTTTTGTATGAAAATATGAATTTATTTGATGACGCTGACTACTATGCTCTCTTCCTATGCCTCGTTGCAACCTGGAAGATTAGAAAATCAGATCAATCAATTTTAAAATTAAAATTAAAAAATTCGTTAAAAAATTTTCTGGAAATTGATCTACAATTCTATTGAAAATTGTCATTTGAGTCATGATGCTTTTTTTTGTCACTTCTGCAAATTTTAATGTTCTACACCCTCTCAATATTTTCTGATTTATTGAATTGCTCGTGGACAATTTTTCTTTAAAAAAAAATTGCTTAAATTAAAAAATATATGTATATATATTTTTTTAAAATAAAAAAAATGTAACACATGTAAATTTTTTTAAAAACTAAACAATGTTTTATATGAAAAAAAAAAAACAAAACATAATAATTTTTTTTTTTTAAACGAATAGCCCATGGCCTTTTCAACATAAGATAAAACTAAAGGATAACTAAAGGAAGCCCACGCATATGTGTGAAGCCAGCCTTTAGCTTGGCCTTGCACATATGTGCAGGCCTCCAATCAACGTTGGCCACACAATTGATGATCTTCAACATGTTCACGAAGTCTAAATCCAATCTCGTCCAAGCACCCACAACTCTTGCAATTTAAACCATCACAACTCTGTGCAAAACGTATATTTAGAATGTGCATGCACATAGGCTGGATTGAACTGCGCATAAGCTCATGATAATCATCTCTTTGCAGTTCTAAGAGATCATCAACAATGTTCTTAGATACAAGAGCATAGAATAAGAAAATAAGTTGTTGTCAAAGAAGCAAAGAAAAAGAGAAGCTCGTGACAATAAGGAACAACAAGAGAGGAAAACCAAGGGAGATGAGAAATTTTCCCAAGAATTACAGAAAAATTCTTCACCTAAGGACATTACCCACATATATCAAAGTCAAATTTGGAGAGACTACAACAAAACTAGAGGCAGAATCATTTGACAAATCTGAAATTGATTTTTGTAGAGGTAATTGCCAAAAAACATAATTTCCAGAAATGTTTAATTATTATAACACATGATTTTAAAACACATTTTCTTAGCAAACTGAGGTGAATTAGGAAAAAATGAAACATGGGTTTTCTTCGGCAATGGGGGAAATTTGGTAACTCACGAGAAATTTTATTTATTTCAAAACCATTTGGGAGAAATTGAGGGTTGTTCAGAGCTCCGTTTTGCAAACTTCTTGAGAAAAAATTATTTGTTTTTGCACAGTTAAGAGTTTGAGTACGACAAAGTGCAAAGAGAAATAATTTGAATAAAAAATGAATTTTGTTGTGGCATTCAATCCACATGGCACAAAGAATCCAGTCGTACATGGACATGAGATGAATGTAATCATTGTAAGAGCTATAATGTGTGATTTGATGGTAGTCTACGCTTGGGTTTCTTCCATGCTGATCCATACCCTGGCAATCTCGTGGTTATTAGAGAAGGGTCCCTTGCACACCTCGACTTTGGTATAATGAGAAATATCCCATAAAATTATCGAGTAGGCCTCATTCAAATGCTTGTGCACTTTTTCAATCGTGACTCTTTGAGTTTGGAAAATGACTTTCTTTCACTTGGTTTTCTTCCTGAGGGGATGAACATAAAGACATTGGATCCTGAATTTAGGTTGGTTGCAAGTGCATATCCTTTCATTATAGGCAAATTACTTGCTGATCCAGATCCTGATATGAGAAAAATATTGAGATATATTCTTATCCACAACAATGGATCAATTCAATGGAATCATCTTGAATGCCTTGTAATGATTGCTGAGTAGACTTCAGTCATAGATAAAGATGCTCAAGGAAACTGGTTGCAAAATGATATGGACTCTACTGCAGTAAATGGAAGGAATTTATCTTTTGATATGGAAGTTGTTGTTGCATCAAAAATAGATTTGTTTGATTTTATTTTCTCATGGAAAGGTCAAAAATTCTGAATTCAATTAGTTCAGGATATTGTTAAAAAATTATATGCTTTTCTTCAGCAAGAAATTTTTGGTTATCTTTATGTGGAGAGATGTGAAAGCAATAAAGGTAGAAGCTTCTCATTAACAGAATAAATTTTTTCTCATTAAGGATATTTCTGGGCTGCATGATTTTATTAGTGAAAATAAAGTATATTGGATTTTGTTGAAGTCTCAACTATTGCTGCATTATTAAAGGGCTAATTATTTTTAATAAATTAAATTTTCATTGAAAAACTTTAAATATTTTATCATAGCCTTAAAATTTTATTTTGTGCAAACAATTTAAAGTTCAAAACAATTTTAGATTTGTTCAAACAAAAAAAAATTCTTCTAAAAAAAAAAAGATAAATAAATAAATAAATAAAAATGCAATGATTATTTATTGAAGAAATTTATAAAGCGAAAAATACTAACAAAATTTTATTGAAATATTTTTTCATGCAAGTGCTTTTTTTACCGCTTCAAATATTTTTGACAACATGCTTTTGCAGCACAGATGATGATTCAATTTGATAGTAGCTTGCAGAACAATTGGAAGATTATTTAGATGATTTGTAACTAGCAATTGCACCTAATGTTGCAAAGGAAACGCCGTAAGGAATATGGTAGAATGAGATTAGCTATAATTATTTTGATATATATATGTCATTGGATATATGTATATAGAATATATGATTTTTGAAATAGACATTTCATTTTCATTGTTGAAAAGAAAGTTATATTATAATGTCATTGGAGATATGTATATAGAATGTATAATGTTTGAAATGGAGATTGCATTTTCATGGTTGAAAAGAAATATGGCAATTTTTTTTCTATTACGTGAAATTTGTAGAATGTACAATGTTTGAAATGTAATTTTGAAGAGTTTGCAATTGTAGAAATGTACATTGCATGTTAGTATTTTGCAATGAAATTGTATTTTTTGTAAAAGAGTACAACTATATCATGAAGAGGATGATTGATACATAGGTTGGTGAAGAGGCAGGAGATATGCTGATGTTGTAAGGAACCTGCAAAGAATTTTTTTTTTTTTGAGAAATTAGAGGAATATATATTTATTTGAAAATGTAGAATAACTTGTTGAAGTTGACTTCAATGAGGTTTTGTGTGAATTCTATTGTAGAGAAATTTTATTGATTGAAATTGAAGTTACCTGTAATATATCACTGGAAGCTTTCAGTCGTAGATGCAGGTCGATCGATGGCAGACTGAACACCATTGGAGATTTATTCGGAATTGCAGATGCCTATTTCTTGATTGCCATTCTGCTCTTGCTTTTCTCAATTTATCTCGTTCGTGTATGTGGATTATACGTTTGATAGTGGATTTTATTTTAAGTAATAAATCCATCGTTGGTCGTAGTCTGTATAGTGGGACATTTGGATTTCGGACTGGCAAGAATCTTTTCTGTATCTCCTACAATGAATGAATTGTTGCATCTATTTCTGTGATGTAGTTGTGTAGTTGCGATATGAGGGAGTCCATGTGTTCTGTTTCAAAACAAAGAAACTGTTAGATGCAAATAGGTAAACATTATATCAAGAATGTATATTTTAAATCATTTATTAACAATTAGTAAATTAGGTTAATGTTAGTAGGTAGAAATGTTGTGTGTTTAAAAATTTATAAAGTTGATAATATTTGGAAACCTTTTAGAGATGCTATATATGGAATGCAGTGGTTTTGTAGCTATGATTTCTTTGAGTCGATATGTTCTGTGTCAAAAGATAGAAAAATTTAGAAGCAAGTAGTTAAGAAATATACAACGAATTTAATAATTTAAACTATGTATTAGTAATGAGTAAGTTAAGTTGTTGGTAGAAGTAGAAATGATACGCTATGAAAGAAATATGGAGCTGATGATATGTGGAAACCTTTTGGAGATGTTAACATATGGAATGGAGTTGGTCGTCTGTAGCAGACATTGAACGGAGACGTTCTTCTGCTTGTTTTCTGCGAGAAATATTTTTGTTGTCTTTCATTTTGATGAAACAGTCGAAACTGAATGCAGGGAAAATTCGTAGACTCTGTAGCGAAGGGACTCTTGAAATTGCTGTGAACGTGAGGCCTTGTCGTTCAGTTTTTCCAATGTCTATCGTTGCTTGCGGCAGAGTCATACCTTGAGATTTATGTATAGTCAAAGCCCAAGCCATTTTTAGTGGAATTTGCGTACGACCATTTCTTTTTATTGCAGGAATTGGCAAGTGAGTGGGGTTTGTTTCATCCCAAGCAGGCCCGATGTATTTTGGAAATTCGACGACTACAAATGTTGGAAGTTGTGGAGGTGAAGTTGATTCTTTGTAGAAGATGGATATGATTTCCCCGAGGGAACCATTAACAAGCCCTGCTGAAACCCAAAGGTTAGAAGTCAACATTACTTTTTGTCCTTTGCAAAGGTAGACAATTTCTTGTAATTTCTCTTCGTCTGAAGAGAATGTAGAGTATGTGGTGTCATGTTCTGCGATTGATCTTGCAACTGGAGTGTTTAAAGATTTGATCATTTGCTTGTTATGCTCTAATGTTTGAGAGTTTGTTGGAAATAGATGTATAGAATCATGGAAAGACTGTATTTCATCTGCAGACAAGAAAGAGTCTGTTCGCGTCATAAGGATGTTGTAGTCCTCAATTGTTGGATTTGCATTTCTAATGTTTTGGAGGAAATTTCTGAAAATAAATTGAGCAGTGCTTTGACCTTGTTGACGAAATATTTTGTCCAATGTGATGACTGTTGTGAATGTGTTCCACAATGCGGTTCCATGACTTGTCCCTGCATATAGTGGCATGTCTTGGACAGGTGGTAACTGGCCGAGATCACCGACTAATATAATCGAACAACCACCGAACGGTAAGTTTGTTTTTAATGGAAATGCCTCACGAAGCCGTTGATCAACCTGCTGAAGAAGCTTAGGTCCAATGAAGCTCATTTCATCGATTAGTATGTACCTAATATGCTTAAGTTCTTCTTGAAATTTTGCAAGAGCACCGCCTTCTAATGGAGTAAGATATTTTATTGGAAGGTGGAGAGCAGAATGGATTGTCGATGCTTGTATGTTGAATGCTGCAACACCTGTAGGGGCTAGGAGCATGATTGGTGAAGGTTCTGAGCCAGCAAGTGCTATGAGCATTTCTCTGATACAATTTATAAGAAGGGATTTCCCAGTTCCAGCAGTGCCTTGTATTATCATTCGCAGAGCAGGTAAGATATCCTTCTTAATGGAGTGAGCACGAATAATATCCAAAGCTTTTTTTTGCATTGAAGATAATGAGCTAAGGCACATTAGAGTATCTGTATTTTTTTGAATAATGCGATGGACAGAGCGAGTATTCTCAATGAATTGTGCGCCTATTTCTTGGAGATGCAATGGAATAGTTGTATCATTCTAGTTATGGTTGTCATCAAAAACACGAAGACCAAGCATTTGAATGTCATTTATGAGCAGTTCATCTGTAGGGTACAACTGAGAGAGTAATTCCCATTCATTTAGGTCCATCGTTTCTGGAGGATGGAATTCTTGAATAGTTGTGTTGTCATTTGCAGGAGGATCGATATCAGATAGTGTCCGGTGTTGATGCCACAGTTTGTAAAATGGACGAAATGCTTGCCAATTTCTGATAAATTCTTCAGCAGAATTTCCTATGTCATTCGCGATATGGCGAAATGGTTTGTAAAGCATAAGTTCAACTCTACAGAAGTCAGCATAAGAAGAGTTGGTCGTTGATGGTATTGAGGAATAGCATGGTATGATACGAAGAATTGCTTGTTGGGGTCTTTGTTTCCATTTGTTTGTCTTACGACGGGGATCATATGACCATGATCTTGCTATTTCTATAAGTGATGTGGATTCTAAGGGAGATGGTCGATGGATGTATGTATCTATGAAGTGTGGTGATGGAGGAGCGGTGGTGTTATTATGTGGAAGGCGCATATAGATTTGTTGGCTTACATTTAAAGGGAAGAAGGAGCGACTGCACAATGTTAGTGGTAATTTCTGTATCATATGACAGGTTTCTTGTGCTCCTATGTCACGATCAACAAGAGTTTCTGCAAGGAATTTTCGAAATGCAGATGTTGTTGGGTCAACATTGGGTGAAGCAAGTATGATTCTACGTAGCATGTCATGGAATGTTTCGGATTTCGTTTCTGCTTTGGATGCATATTTCGCAATATATTTCTGAACAGCATGGATTGAGAGTACTGGTTGGCAATCAATGTTCGCACGCCAAATAGATAGGATGGTAGGGTTATGGGTATTTATTCGATCATCATTGCGAGCGGGAGTGTATGTTTTTTGGCCATTGGAGTCAATGAACAAGGAGGAATGTGCATGTAATTCCCAAGGTGCTTTATATCGGCATTCGAATGACGAGCCTTTTTTCCTGAGGCATGTGTTTTTAGTGCATTTTGTGTGCCTTTCAATGGAATTGATAAGTTGGACATAATCATTGAAAGGATTGTTTCTAAGAATATCTGACGTAGACAATAAGTAAGGGTCTTCTACATTTCTTTGAGAAATTGATTGGCTAGAAGTTGTAGAAAGCCGAGGGTTCCAAGCTGATATGTATTTGTCGAAGAATTGCTTAGCACGATCAACTGCTTCTATGTTTTCCCAATTAAGAGTCTCCATATCAGGTGCATTTTGTATCTAGAGGAAGCCATGGATGTGCGCAGATCCTCTATGTTGCCATTCATACCTGCGAAGGATGTTTTTTTTTTAGAAAATTTTGAAATAGAAGGAGCTTGATGTATAGAGAATTATGAAAGTAATGTGGTAGAGTAGATACCTGTACCAGTAGTCTTTTGTTTGCAAGTGTTTCTCCAATATAATTTCACGAAATATTGTGAATCTGTGGTGCATATATAGAGATGTTAAGTGGGGGTTAGAGATAATGTTATCATTTCTCCATTTCTGTTGTATTGCAACATCAAGAGGTGGAATTCCTGGCATGATTGCATGAAGATCAGGCCATTTTGTATCAGCTGCACTTAATGTGAAGAAGAACGTTGGGCAACCGAGTTGAGATATCATGTCTGTCAGTTCATTTTTAGCTTTGTGCCAAAAAGATATTGTGCCACGTAGAGAGCTACCAAAGCACATCACTTGTTCTGCCAATTTGTCGTCTGGAAATTGTTGTAATCAGATGTTCAATTCTTGGATTGATGTTGGGAATCCATATCCAATGTTTTTTTCACAAAGAAGGATGCTGTTGCTTGACTGCGATGACGCCTCATTAGGTTGTAAATGTAGTACCGGAAGCGAGGGTGCTTGCCGAATCTGTTATCGTGGTAATGCAAAAGATGAAGTGCGTATTCATGTAATTGCACTGTCTTTATTCTTGCTTGATTAGGTAGTGCAGCTCCTGTTGGGAATAGCGTTGGGAAAGCCATAGAGAGTAGACCTTCTGTGTTGTATTCATTGATTGGGGATAAGCTTATTGGTGGCCATTGGATTGTAGTAGGAGAATGGTGGTTGTATGAATGTAAATAATGTCGTATTTCTTGGATTTCTGTATTTCTATTAGGTATAGTGGGAATGAATGATGATGTATGGTGTGGGTATTGGTCTATGGAATCTTCAGTCAAGCAAATTGGTGTGTCGATTGACAGCTGGGAAGTTGGAGCTGTGGTATTGGAATGGTGAAGGGATGAGGAGATATCGGTTGGGAGTTCTGGTAAGGATGATAGTGCATTGTTATCAATGCAAGCATTTCTATAGTAAGGGTCATTTCTCAATTTGTATTCTAATGCGGCGAGAACTCGATGTCTACTTACAATGTAGTCATAAGCTTGACGGTCACTACTTTGACGAGTAACGATTAAAATATCCAAGTCTTCAACACGTCATGGCAACATGCATGCTATTTCTGTAATGTCTTGCGGAAAGAAAATTGTGTGGCCAGTGTATTTATACTGGCCACCACGTGCATGTGTTACTTGGAGGATAGGGTTAACCCTAGCAATAAGCATTTCTTCTATTTGTGAAAGAGCAGCCAGGACAGGTGGTTGAGGACCAGGGTCCATGTTGTTTGCTAATGAGAAACGGTGAATTTTTTTTTCAGCCATGCATCTGTAGCAACAATAGATTTGGTTCGACATGCGGATATGGATTCCAGGATAGGATTCAAGACAAATGGAGCATGGTGATTTAGGTGCAAGCCTATCAATTCTTGCACGGAATTCACGTTGTGCATCATTAGTGTGAATGTTGTTGAAAGCATCTGTAATGGATGGAGGAGTTGAATGAGGTATGGATGAATTTGTTTGAGTATGATTATCAGGAGCGCTGTTGAAAGCATTTGGAATGGAGGCTGGTGGCGAATGAGGTTTGGATGAATTTGGTAGAGTGGTTTCGGAGTGAGAACCGTTTGATGGTAAATGTGAATTCCCATCATATGTTGTTGATGAAAAATTTTGACTTATCTTTTGCCTTTTGTTTGTTTCAGAATCTCTGAGGGACGTTTTAGCATGATAAGCTGCACGTCGACGTGCATTTATTTGTTCTTTATTTGCTGCATAGTATCTTCGTGCACGTTCATCATTAGGAGTAGTAGACATTCCGATAAGTTAATGCACCTACAGGAAAGAGAGATGGAGTGACAATGTTAGTTGGGAAGACAACAACCATGTTATTTTATCGAAGGGGAAAAAAGAAAGTGAAGTTTACATTTTATCTTTGTTAATAAATTATTAGAACAATGTGTTTGAAATGAAGTTTTAGTAATTTGTAGTTGTAGAGTGAGATAATAAGACGTGTAATGAGTTGATATCAATATGTTTGAGATTATATTTAAGTATTTTAATGATGTATAAGAATGTAATTGGATATGTAATGTGTAAAGTTGGTTGATTTGTTAATACGGAAAAAGTTAAAGTATTGTGAATTACCTTGAATGAAATTATATACAATTAGATGTTTTGTTGGAAGATATATGAGTAAAGAGTAAGAGATATGTTTGGAAAGGCATATGATAGAATATTGTTTATAAACGTATTTTTAAAATAAGATAATACAAATTATAAATAAGGCAATAGTACTTGTAATCATATTTATCTATGATATTGAGATTTTATTGATTGCTTGAAGGATGTTGTTGCATTCTGTTGAGAATTGCAAGCTCTCTGCTTTGATGATAACACATTTCAAGCGTGGTATGTCTCTAAATGTATCTTTCTTCACTGATAGTGTGAAGATGTGGTCTGTCCACAGTGCTTTGGAGACAATTTCCTTTATTACATCAGGATCCTCGGATAACAAATAGAAGTCCTTTACATTAACTCCAAGAATTGTAGACGCTGCATCTTCAAAAGCAATTGTTGAAAGCAACTGGCCAATGTGATCTTGTACATCTATCTTTAGTAAGTATCTGTAATCACAGTCAGTTAATTCGGTGGTGCATTTAGGGCAATACCATGTCTTTGCATTCTTTGGAATAAGTTTCTTCATGCATTTTTTCTTATCAACAATAGATGGGCATGATAGGTAGTACAAATTGTCCATGTATACTTTTTTTATTGTCCCCTTGACTTGGTAGAATGCAGTTATATCTGAGGGGATGATAGTGTAAATATCCGCAATCGTTATTTTCTTGGGTTGACGGACAAAATAGGGTGAATATTTTTTTGTCAGTGGTGTAGAAATTGTAGTGGAACCTCCTTTTCTAAACCATTACTTTAGGACATTAGCCTCTTCAATGTCAGGATCTACAAGAATAATTGATCTTGTTGTAGTACCGACATTTTTCCCATTAAATTCAGCAACACGTGCGGACTTGATTTCTATGATGGGATTATTTCCTGTAGCACATAAGTTGGAAATTTCTTTTGATACTCCATCAAAATTATCTCCCCAAAAGATTGCATCCATGTTATATCCAGACATGTCTTCAAGATTTACTGTTTGTTTCGTAACTTTTGAGCCGTCTTTTCTATGTATGGTGCATGGATTGGAAATGCTACTAACAATACCAACAACATCAACAATGGAGTTGACGTTTGTTGTTCTGATATCATTAATTGATTTTATATTGAAATGCACCGTTGGGTTGGATCTTCTTTCATTGGCAACATGATCAACGGTAGATGTAGCATTTAACAAAATTTGCCACTTATTGTTTAAGTGGTTGTATTGTTTATTAGCCATTTTCACATTGCCTTTTGAGACAATGTACATATTTCCAACTTGGATTTTATTAAAGAAAGAATCGGCAACCTTGTTGAAACATGTAATGTGTATTTCCCCACCTTCTGCATCGTAGAGGTCGAAGCCAAACACTTTACCAGGACCATATTGATTTTGAAATTGTCGAAGAGGTGTCTTTCTTTCAACATATCCTTTTATGCACCAGTTTGAATGGTAAGGGTTTATTTCTTTGATTGGAATTTGGACTGGTGTAATGGATGTAGTAGGAATGTCTGAAATGGTGCAGTGCCTTTTCGACGAAGGTTGTTGTTTCGATGACGACGGATCTTCTTCTTGAGAAGTGATCGGGATGCTCAGATTCTTTGGAATACCAAATAAAGGTGCAGATGTCGTACAAATTTCAAAGTCTAGTAGCATTATAGACCTACATGGTAAATGATAGTAATAAGAGGAATTGTTAGAGTGAAAAGTGATATGAAGGAAATATGTAAAGGTTAAATAAGAATTTTGTAACAAACTTACATTGATGGACCAATAGTTGATGTAGTCCAATTTTTAACATGTATAATTGAACCTTTCTGAAGCAAGCTTCTTTCAACGAGGTCATTGTAAGTTATTGGAAGCATAAGGTGCTTCATATGTGTGCCATCAGAGATGGCGGTGCGGAATCGTACTGTTGAACTTTTCATTGATGTAATACGTTCAAGTTCAACGATTTGTAAAAATGGTTGAATATCACTTTTCCCCGAGAGCATGGAGGAAATAGCATTTTCAGTAAGATTTGTTGCCATTTTCTGAAAACGAAGATAAAAGAATAATTAAACTTGTTTATATGTCATTTTCAGTGAGATATATAATTATGAATCCTATAGAACTACATTAGAAGTTAAAGAGAGCCGAAGTGGACCATTATTAGGTAGATGTAAGTTAAAAATTAATAATGTGTATGATTGAAAAAAATATGCGTATATGTAAAACTAATGTTTTTCGTGAAAATCATGGATGAAGCTATAGTTATTGCTTCAAAAGTTAGTTTTTCTAAATTAATTTAAATTTTAATATATAAAAATTAGGGATAATTTGTATATAAATATTAGTTAAGTTAAAACTAATGATTATGTTGAATATAAAAAACTAAATCATAAAAATGTTGATGGTGTTAGAAAGAATGTTGTACAATACATAGGAAAATAATATTTCTTCAGTTTATTTATGATTATCATTTTAATTTAATTACAAATACCAAAATTTTTTCAAAAATAATATGAAAGAGTCACAAACTAAATCTTTAGAAAATCTTTTACTTGAAGGTGTTAGTAATATCAATACCTTCAAAATAGAAATATCAAATTCTTCAATATGCTCAAATCAAAAACATAAAATACTTCAATACTAAATGAAATAATCATGTTTATTTGCATAATAAAATAACATAATACTATGTCTTAGAACAATGAAGATTAAAAACAAGTAAAATTGGCAAAAACCCTGTACAATTTCTAGTATGTTTCCCCATACAATTTGTAACATAACAATATGATTTTTCCAGAAAAAAAATCTATGATAGATAGATACAACATAACTTTAGGTTAGCTTGTTTCTAGAGTCATCATATGGTTTTTACTATTATTTGTAGTTTTTCTTTTAGGAAAAAAAAATCTATGATGTTTTTCCAGAAATAATATGATAGTCACAAACTAAATCTTTTATTAGTTAGAAAATAGTATGATGTTCTTAAATAATATAGTTCAATTTTGAATTTTCAATGCATATGGGAGCTCTTTTAGTAATATCAACACCTTCATGAAAGAAATATGAAATTGTTCAATATGCTGAAATGAAAAACATAAAATGTTTCAATATAGAATGAGATAATAATGTTTGTTTCCATAAGAAAATAACATAATACTGTGTCTTAGAACAATAAAGATAAAAAACAGATGAAGTTGGCAAAAACCCCATACAATTTCTAGCATGTCGAGTCATACAATTTGTAGCATAACAAATACTTGGAATTCCCACAATTAAAACCCTTCTATACCATACAATTTGCAGCTACTGAAACACATTTTTCACTTGAAAAATTATGTATAATTTAACCAATGTATAATGAGACCACTGAATAGTTGTGCAACCAATAATAAACCTAGAGATGTTTCATAAGCTCACTCAGAACAAGAACATTCTACCATGACCAGTACGGAATTATATATTTCTTTTTAGGTCATGAGCTTAGATATTAATGCAGACGAGAATGAAGTCCCCTGCAGATTTAGGTCTTTGAAATTATAAAAATGTATGATTTTGATGTTTTCTCATCAATTCATGTAATATTGAAATGTGATACGAATTATCATGTCCATATATAAAATTGGAATTTTGACCAGACTTGCCAGGATTAGATCTCCAAGATTGAGCTACATACTCAATCTGCAGGGGTTCCACTGACCCAATATGAGGATAATCCCTATTGACGATAACCTGCAGGATTGACTTACTTATTCAATCTTCAGGGGTTCCACTCCAGGATTGAGGGATTCTACTAACTAGTGACCAATCATGGCTTATCAAAATTAATAAACCCAAGGTCAACAACATATGTTCAATTATACTGGCTAATAACCATATCTGGCAAAGAGCTTAGAAAATGAAACGGATCATGCTACAAAACCTCCACGAGGATTAACCAAACCCAACAAGAAAAATTAACAATTGTGTATCATTTTCATACATGCATATATGCAGACAAAAACTAAAAGTTCAATATCTGAATTTTAATCTGCATTCACATTCGACTGGGCATTGCCTGTAACTGGGTGCAGTCCAAGTTCAATAGGGTTACAGGAATGAAAATAATCTATCAATGGACAGAGAGTCCGATAACAAACATATTAACCCATTCTAATGCATTCCTTGACCTCTTTAAATCATTTTGTAGATCTCCAGGATTGAGCTACATACTCAATCTGCAGGGGTTCCACTGACCCAATATGAGGATAATCCCCATTGACGATAACCTGCAGGATTGACTTACTTATTCAATCTTCAGGGGTTCATTAGAAATACTGGATGACAATGAGCATGTTTTATGTTACAAATTTTCAGCAACTCAACTATAAATTATGGGTCTTTGCATTAAGCTACTGGTATGGTAAATCATTTTTTTAAGTTTAATGTATGAGACTCAACAATATGTTCAATTATACTGGCTAATAACCATATCTAGCAAAGAGCTTAGAAAATGAAACAGATCATGCTACAGAAACTCCACGAGGATTAATGATGCCTTTAAAATTGTGTTTTGCTAACCAGAGCTAGGTGATGTCATTAGAGGGTTATCAACTCTTAAGGTTGTCTTGACATTTCTATTTTCACAGTCTGGCCATGGAAATATAATGAACTTTGTTTGAAATCTATGCTATATACAAAAGAATTATTCCACATCTGTTTCCCTTTCTGTACGAATCCATTGTAAGTGAAAGTAGACCCCCTCTGCATTGGCCAAAATTTTTCAATAATGGTCCAAGCAATATAGGTTTACATACATATATAAATCTATTAAACCTATTAAAACTACTTATTTTTGTGATGGATTACTAAGCTTTCCACGAAAATCATCGACTTGTTATTGGTTTTTCATGCTTAATGGCTGTTGGATTTCTATAGTGCACAAGAATTTTACAGAATTAGTTATAATTTCTCTCCACAGCTACTACATTAGGTATAGCTATATATGGTTGGCGTTCATGCAGTGAACTATTTTTATTTTGACCAGACTTGCCAGGATTAGATCTCCAGGATTGAGTTACATACTCAATCTGCAGGGTTCCACTGACCCAATATGAGGATACTGTGGACAGTAATGATGTAATCCCCATTGACGATCACCTGCAGGATTGACTTACTTATTCAATATTCAGGGGTTCCACTCCAGGATTGAGGGTTTTTACTAACTAGTATTGACTTGCCAGGATTAGATCTCCAGGATACATGAATGAAAATAATCCATTAATGGACAGAGAGTCTGATGAATATGCATGCAAAACCAGTAAACAGGAGAGAGGGGCAGTGTAATAGTAGGAAGCACAAGAAATGTTAATGTCAAATCTGGCCTGCCAGCTACAGCAAGCACAAAAATATTAGAAATACTGGATGACAATGAGCATGTTTTATGTTACAAATTTTCAGCAGTTCAACTATAAATTATGAGTCTTTGCATTAAGCTACTGGTATGGTAAATCATTTTTTTGAGTTTAATGTATGAGACTCAACAATATGTTCAATTATACTGGCTAATAACCATATCTGGAAAAGAGCTTAGAAAATGAAACGGATCATGCTACAAAAACTCCACGAGGATTAACCAAACCCAGGAAGAAAAATTAACAATTGTGTATCATTTTCATACATGCAGATATGCAGACAAAAACTAAAAGTTCAATATCTGAATTTTAATCTACATTCACATTCGACTGGGCATTGCCTGTAATTTGCAGAGGGTTAAGATCAAGCAACAAAAACCTCACAAGGTTAAACAATACCCAGGGAACAAAAGGGGGGCAGAAAGGTTGTCTTGAACATTTTTATTTTCATAGTCTGGCCGTGGAAATCTAATGAACTTTCTTTGAAATCTATGCTATATACAAAAGAATTATTCCACATCTATTTCCCTTTCTGTACGAATCCATTGTAAGTGAAAGTAGACCTCCTCTGCATTGGCCAAAAGTTTTCAATAATGGTCCAAGCGATAATCAACTTTGTTTGAAATCTAGTGCAATATGCGTGGGGTTGTGTTGGTGCAGCTAGAGGTTATAGTGGTAGCCAATGCGTTTTGATACAATTCAGCTAGAATGATAAAAAATAAAATAAATAAAAATAAAAGTGGCGGATTTTGACCCATGTCACTCGAGTACGAGAACCAGCGTTACCAATTCAACCAGAATGATACAAAAATGAAATAAATAAAAATAAAAATGGCTAAACCCAAAAAGGTAATATTCTCAATAGTATTGAACCAATATATCCAACCATCGTTTCATATATTTTGCATTGTTTGACTAAGCATTTGTTGGAGCCATCTGGTAACCTTAATTTCTTCTATTAAATTCACATATATTATCACTAAGAAATTTCAATGCATTTTAATTCCAATTTCTCATTTATTTAAAAATTTCTCTTGGAAAGGTGCTAAAGGCTTCAACAGTGAAATCATAAGTTTATTGATCCAATCAAGATGGATTTGAGCAAACGTGAACTTATAATCTCTAATATTAGGTAGTTAGAACAATGAATATAGAACAGAAAATAACAAATAAAATAAAATCATGGATATATTGACAAGGGTTAGCTTATAAACATTGTACTTTGTAATGCATTGTAAAATGGAGGTTCAAACAAAAAAACAATAATATATCTGCAAGTTTGGGCAAAAGAGGGACGTCAATTTATGCCAAAGGAGTCTAATATATGTAAAACTCTTCTTATATACAGTAATTCTTAAACTGAACTCTTTATACATGAATATATCATGCGGGAGGGCTCGTCGTGCTCACTAGGGATAAGTATTGAACACGACATTTTTTAAATTTGCTCCAAATTAATGGCTTGGATGTCACTAAACGATCGGCTAGAAATGTCAAACTCATAGGTACACATTAACCTATGAAAATAGAGCGACTTATGCAATATACATGTGGCTAGTCATATAGATAAACGAATTCATAGAGAGGTGGAACAGGTTTCAATTAACAGAACAAAGGAATATACATACATGCACATTGCACAGAGATATATATGTCTACATCCAGCTACAGCAAGCACCAAAATATTACAAATACTGGATGACAATGAGCATGTTTTATGTTACAAATTTTCAGCAGTTCAACTATAAATTATGACTCTTTGCATTAAGCTACTGGTATGGTAAATCATTTTTTGAGTTTAATGTATGAGACTCAACAATATGTTCAATTATACTGGCTAATAACCATATCTGGCAAAGAGCTTAGAAAATGAAACGGATCATGCTACAAAAACTCCACGAGGATTAACGAAACCCAGGAAGAAAAATTAACAATTGTGTATCATTTTCATACATGCAGATATGCAGCCAAAAACTAAAAGTTCAATATCTTAATTTTAATCTGCATTCACATTCAACTGGGCATTGCTTGTAATTGGCAAAGGGTTAAGATCAAGCAACAAAAACCTCACAAGGTTATACAATACCTAGGGAACAAAAGGGGGGCAGAAAGGTTGTCTTGGAAATTTTTATTTTCATAGTCTGGCCGTGGAAATCTGATGAACTTTCTTTCAAATCTATGCTATATACAAAAGAAATATTCCACATCTGTTTCCCTTTCTGTACGAATCCATTGTAAGTGAAAGTAGACCTGCTCTGCATTGGCCAAAATTTTTCAATAATGGTCCAAGCGATATAGGTTTACATACATGTATAAATCTATTAAACCTATTAAAACTACTTATTTTTGTGATGGATTACTAAGCTTTCCACGAAAATCATCGACTTGTTATTGGTTTTTCATGCTTAATGGCTGTTGAATTTCTATAGTGCAAAATTTTTTTACAGAATTAGTCAGAATTAGTTATAATTTCTCTCCACAGCTACTACATTAGGTATAGCTATATATGGTTGGCGTTCATGCAGTGAACTTTTTTTATTTTGACCAGACTTGCCAGGATTAGATCTCTAGGATTGAGTTACATACTCAATCTGCAGGGGTTCCACTGACCCAATATGAGGATACTGTGGACAGTAATGATGTAATCCCCATTGACAATCACCTGCAACATTGACTTACTTATTCAATCTTCAGGGGTTCATTAGAAATAATGGATGACAATGAGCATGTTTTATGTTACAAATTTTCAGCAGTTCAACTATAAATTATGAGTCTTTGCATTAAGCTACTGGTATGGTAAATCATTTTTTTAAGTTTAATGTATGAGACTCAACAATATGTTCAATTATAATAGCTAATAACCATATCTGGAAAAGAGCTTAGAAAATGAAATGGATCATGCTACAAAAACTCCACGAGGATTAATGATGCCTTTAAAATTGTGTTTTGCTAACCAGAGCTAGGTGATGTCATTAGAGGGTTATCAACTCTTAAGGTTGTCTTGAACATTTTTATTTTCACAGTCTGGCCGTCGAAATCTAATGAAATTTGTTTGAAATCTATGCTATATACAAAAGAATTATTCCACATATGTTTCCCTTTCTGTACGAATCCATTGTAAGTGAAAGTAGACCCCCTCTGCATTGGCCAAAAGTTTTCAATAATGGTCCATCTTGAACATTTTTATTTTCACAGTCTGGCCGTGGAAATCTAATGAACTTTCTTTGAAATCTATGCTATATACAAAAGAATTATTCCACATCTGTTTCCCTTTCTGTACGAATCCATTGTAAGTGAAAGTAGACCTCCTCTGCATTGGCCAAAAGTTTTCAATAATGGTCCAAGCGATATAGGTTTACATACATATATAAATCTATTAAACCTATTAAAACTACTTATTTTTGTGCTAGATTACTAAGCTTTCCATGAAAATCATCGACTTGTTATTGGTTTTTCATGCTTAATGGCTATTGGATTTCTATAGTGCACAAAATTTTTACAGAATTAGTCAGAATTAGTTATAATTTCTCTCCATAGCTACTACATTAGGTATAGCTACATATGGTTGGCGTTCATGCAGTGAACTGTTTTTATTTTGACCAGACTTGCCAGGATTAGATCTCTAGGATTGAGTTACACACTCAATCTGCAGGGGTTCCACTGACCCAATATGAGGATACTGTTGACAGTAATCATTTTCATACATGCAGATATGAAGACAAAAACTAAAAGTTCAATATCTGAATTTTAATATGCATTCACATTCCATTGGGCATTGCCTGTAATTAGCAAAGGGTTAAGATCAAGCAACAAAAACCTCACAAGGTTAAACAATACCCAGGGAACAAAAGGGGGGCAGAAGAAAAAAATTAAGGAAGACGATTTAAGTTTGTTACCCTTTTTAACTGGGTGCAGAGCAAGTTCAATAGGGTTACATGAATGAAAATAATCCATTAATGGACAGAGAGTCCAATGAATATGCACACAAAACTAGTAAACAAGAGAGAGGGGCAGTGTAACAGTAGGAAGCACAACAAATGTTAATGTCAAATCTGGCCTGCCAATTACAACAAGAAAATCGAAACTGAAGCCAAAATCTACGTTTGCAATCTGGTGTTTTGAAATACACTCAACAGCGACCTTTAAAGCGGGAATACCCATCGTTACAGGGGTTATGAACGCCATACCTAATACTTGCCAGGATTAGATCTCCAGGATTGAGTTACATACTCATTCTGCAGGGGTTCCACTGACCCAATATGAGGATACTGTTGACAGTAATCATTTTCATACATGCAGATATGCAGACAAAAACTAAAAGTTCAATATCTGAATTTTAATCTCCATTTACATTCGACTCGGCATTGCCTGTAATTAGTAGAGGGTTAAGATCAAGCAAAAAAAACCTCACAAGGTTAATCCATTAATGGACAGAGATTCCAATGAATATGCATGCAAAACAAGTAAACAAGAGAGAGGGGCAGTGTAACAGGAGGAAGCACAAGAAATTTTAATGTCAAATCTGGCCTGCCAGCTACAGCAAGCAAATCGAAACTGAAGCCAAAATCTACGTTTGCAATCTACTGTTTTGCAATCCACTCAACAACAACATTTAAAGCGGGAATACCCATCGTTACAGGGGTTATGAACGCCATACCTAACACTGGTGACCAGGAAACTGGAACAGACTGCAGCAGTCAGCAGCACTGACAGGCAACGCAGCAGCACTCACTCAGCAGCAAGTTTCTTCAGTTCAGTTCTTCACTGTAACAGACAAGAGGAAATGAGATAGATAAGAATGAATAAAAAAAAGACATTTAAAATACAATCTCAAAACTACCAAAACAAACTAATAACTACTAATGTTGCTGGTTCTTCCAACTGCGGCTGCAGCTCTCCATCCTCATTCTTCCAGCTGCCCCTTCTCTGTAGCAAATGCGGCTCTGTTTTTCCAGCTGCCCCTTCTCTGCAGCAAATGCGGCTCAGCAGCGAATGACTGACGGATTAATGTTGAAAATTCCATATTAAGGTTTTGGGTTATGTTTCTATTTTTAACTGTTTTATATCTATGGCTTACCTTTCTTCAATCGTCTAACAAGACATCGGACGATCACCAATAGTACACATAGGCAGGTAGCAAAGTTGTTTTCAAATAAATATGCGGCTCTATTTTTCCAGCTGTCCCTTCTCTGCAGCAAATGCAGCTCAGCAGCGAATGACTGACGGATTAATGTTGAAAATTCCATATTAAGGTTTTGGGTTATGTTTCTATTTTTAACTGTTTTATATCTATGGCTTACCTTTCTTCAATCGTCTAACAAGACATCGGACGATCACCAATAGTACACATAGGCAGGTAGAAAAGTTGTTTTCAAATAAATACGCCTTACGGCGTAATAATAGTTAATTATTGCAGTGCATAGAACAATGGTGTTCAAATTAAATTAACAGTAAGACTCCTACCACAACACTATTGAGGTTGATGCTTCTGCCTCAGTTTTATTTAATTTTTATATGTTTAGGTTATTGTTGTTTTTATTGATTTCCAGTAGCAAGTTCAATTAGACTAATAAACTGCATAGTAGATTTTATAAGCTTTTGTACATTAAGTTCTAATATAAATAGATACACTTAATTGGCTCCTCTCGTACTTATAATTATTTATATTTTATTTTCTATATTTTACTTATCTACCATTTATTTTTTATAATCTTATTAATTTTTTGGACATTTAATTCTTATAAT